>JAQMCX010000019.1:1516292-1549782 GCA_029814765.1 Acanthurus leucopareius | reverse complement strand
ACACACACACACACACACACACACACACACACACACACACACACACACACACACACACACACACATACACACACACAAACACACAAAGTCTCGCTCACATGGGATTTGAGTTCTGCATGTGGAACCCAAATCAAAACAATAACAGCCTCGTCTGCAGATGCTGGTAGCTCATGTGACCAAAGCCGTTCCCATTGTTTACAGGGAGGATGGGAGAGAGGGGGGAGGGAGGGAGGGAGGGAGGTGACAAATCTGTAGTTCAGGCAACTGCTGCCTTGTTGATATTGAGAGCTCTATGAAGGCGGGGGGTGGTGTGTGTTCGTGTGTGTTGAAGAAAACAGGAGATGGTCTTAAAAACCTCCCCAAATGGGGGCTGAGGGGGCAACTATACCAGCTGTCTTCTGGATTCCAATACCATCCCAAATGCACACACACCCATACACACGCTCACACACACACACTAACCCTGAAGCTAAAAGTGCCACAGCTGACTATTTACCCTCTCACAAGCTGTTCCGTACAGTAACAAGGGACAACCTGAAGATAAGCAGAACAGCAAAAAACTAACCTTTACCTTCAGGGGTTTTTGTGTGTACATGTGCATGCGTGCATTTGTGCATGTGCGTACTAACCATGCTGGTGACGCTAGTAAAGCTAATGACAAATGTCTTTAAAGAACAAAGGACGGCAAAGAGAAGAAGAGACAAAGAGAAAGTGAATGTGTAACAGGGAGACAGGGAGAGAGAGTATTACACAGGCTCCCTGCAGAGAAGAAAAACAGCAACTGAAGCTTTATCTATTTGAAAGGTTGGGTGGGTTGTGACAAGGGCCAATTATGATTGGGTGCGTTTATGAATCAGCCGGGGGTCCACCGTTTAAAGTTTGACAAACTTAAAAAGCTCATGAAGACGATTTATGCATTTCAAAGCTTTTAAATGTCATGATGATTTTTGAGGGAAAGTCACAAGAGCCTAAGCAACAATAATGATAGGGCATAAATAGAAATGCAAAGCTAAGAATAGCTTACAGGCATCTGGATGAATAAATCAGTGATCATCTGAGGATGAGAAAATTCACTTATCCAAATATTAAGTTTCATGCTTCAATACACTAAAACTCAACCCTATAAAATAGCTGCCATCTCCATTTCTCTTTTTTAGACTGTACTGTATTTGTCTGTGGCCAAGTGCGTGAGCTGGGAACCAAACAGATGATGAATTCCCTTTTAAATTTTCTTTTGGAAGTGCCCTGTCTCTTATTTAAAGTTCTGGTCTACTGCCTACTTGCAGCTTTAGATCTTACTGGAGACACCAAAGACCAGGGAGACGCCTTATTGGATTATGAAGTAAGAGGATATTCCACTGTTGTCCTATTCGGGAACAATTTATATGGATTGGCCAGCAGATGGCTGTTAGATGTCAGACTAACGAATGGCTAACTTTCAATTAACTTTATCGCTCCCTCCTCGCAACAGAAGGTCTTTTTGTTGAGGAAGACATCTGTGGGATAGCTCCTACTAAATGTCTGGCTTATCTAACTGTGCAGCGGATTCAACAGTGTTGAGCAACATGCGGAGGATGCCAACTGTTGAGATGCTGCGCGTCAAATAGGTTTAACACTTCTTGTAGACTAGATATTATTCCCATCATTAAATGTGACACTGGCAAAGAATTCAAAGTGCATCAAGCGAATCTGTTTCTCGAATGAACGTTGCACTAAAACCACTTAAAGTTTGTATGACTGTCACTTGATTGAAAAAAATGATCTTTTTGTTCTCTTGGAGGTGAAATTACATGCCACTACACTAAACACATTATAGCCTCTCCCATGGTGTAATATCCTTTATACATCTGTTAGTCCAGAAGGTGGATTCATACCACATCTGGGAAATGGCATTAGTGCAGCCATCATGGTTTTGGTTTATTATATGAGTTAGGATCATCTGCAGGCAGGGTTTGGTCTGTTATACCACTTTCACTTTTCTGTAGTTAAGACTAAAAATTGCACAGGGACATTCTTTCATACTCTACCTTCATGAACACTTTAAAAGCACGACAACAATGGATGTTTACTCACTGCTCTCAACATGAGTTCTTCTGACAATGTTAAGGACGATTGGAGGATTCAAGGTCATTTCTCCATTCTAGGATACCATTACATCCATCCTTCCAAGCATCTAACCTACAGGTAATTGGTGTTCTATTATATCAATGACTTGACTGTCATTACACCTATTGACAGGATCAAACATTGCTTGAGGGTCTAAGAGGCCATGTGGGATTTATCTGAGCTATTGCACAGCACATTCGCAGGGAAAACAGAGAAACCTGTCTTCTGACATGATATGACTTGGGGAGGGGGTTGATATGATTTCTATCCATAACATCCTTGCAAATACGTGAAAGTTAGATTAAATGAACAGGCACACAAAAGCACTAAACTGTTTGGCAGTCGCAGGACTTCCCAGCTTTTTCCATGTTCCATTCCAAGTCCTGAAAACTCTCATCTGGGGGACCCTCTGGAAAGGATCACATAGTTCCCTTTAAAAATGTGTGTCTGCTTGAGAATACGACAAGTTTCTAAAGTAGAGAAAAACAGCTTTTTAAGTTCACTACTTTAAAACAAGATGCAGAGTCTCAATTAAATGTACACTGAGATGTTCCCCACAAGACAAATACTGTATATGAAGAGCAGCTCCTGGGAGGAACTAATATGCTCTGTTGACTGGGTCTGCCTTTGAATTTAATTTGCGCTTATCTCCTCGGATTATGACAGAGAATAATTATTGTGCTCATGCAAACTGTCATGCGCAACTTAGGGAAGTCATTAGAACATCTGGTTTTTAAAGCAGGGGGTATAGACAATCGGAGAAGAGAAGTGGTATTAAACAATGGCTATACCAAAACACACACTCATACACACGCACACGCACACAGTTGTATGTCACATGAGGGCATCTCAACCCTGCTTTGCCCACCCCTCCGTCACGCTGCGCCCACTCTGCTAAACCATGATAAAATTGATGAGCGACACTCAAATTAAAACAGGGCTACAATTATGACACCCTCATGCCGTGCTCTTAATTAGTACATCTCCATTTTAATTAATAAATCCTGTCAGCCTGACAGATATCAATAATTCAAAACAGACAGGTCAACAGAGCTTCAAAATTGATGGCCATAATTAGAAATAATGTGGAAAGGAGGTGCCTCTCCAGGGGTTGGTTTATTTTTAATAGGTTACACTTGAGAGGCATGACGCCTCCCCACTGTGTCCCAATGTCTTTGCCCCAAACTAAAACTTTGCATGGGTCAGTACACATATATTAATACTAAATTATGGCAGAAGGGGCACAATTATTCAACTGGCAATCCATATTCTGCACGTTCTGTACTCAATATGTGTGTTTTTCATGTACACATTTGTGTTTGTCATTTTTAACAGTTAGAACAGCGTTTCCAAAATTTAGGGGGCCCTGGACCAGTTTTTATTGGGTCGCCTATTAGGTGAAGATCAGGTTAGAGTGGGTGGTGTGAGTCATATGTTTTCAATGCGCTTTGTGTGGGCGTGTTGTCATGTTGGAGAGTCAAATTGCCATTGAACAACAGTTCATGTCATTGCACCAAATGTTTTCCCCAAGATGCCTCAGAGCATCACAGTAGTAATCGGCATTAACAGTCTGACCCTGCAGACGAATTCACTGTGCACAATCTCACGTCTGTCAATGAAAACCACCGGCAGGCTCTTTGTTGTGCTCCTCATAGACTCCAACATGGTGCTGCTTCTGCTCAGGAGTCGAGGAATCACAAAGAGCACACATTACATTGATGACAAGAAGGCATGTGACTGCTAATGGCGATCCAGCAATGTAACTTGAAATGTGTACTCACCAAAGCTATTGCTTTCACCTGCTGCTGGCTCATTACTGTGCAATGCTCAATACTAATAGTCTCTAAAAAATTTTATTGCAACTCGTAAAACTTGGTAAATGCATTTCATTTACATTTAATGGTTTCTGTATTCTTTATCAGTAGTTGCACTGTTGATGTACATATGTAGATGTAATATATTCATGTAATGGCAATTTATGATTACATATGTAGATCGCATGGAGAAACCATATACAAATTTATACAAATATTTTTATTTCAGAAGTATAAGAAACATAAAATTGTGCCTTAACGGCTTCAACACCTTTCTACTAATTAAAAGTCCAAATTTAGTTAAAATTTTCACTTTAAACCTTTAAGAGTGAACATTCAGCTGAAGATGCACTAATTTTACCTCCTAATTAGTGCTTCTGTTTGGATGCAATGTGTGACATTTGACACTGCCATCGTTAGCACCACCTAGTATATATATGGTAGATGACCATAATGCACGTCTGTCGATAGAATCAATTAGAGCTTTTTTTCCCTCTGTAGCGCTCTGTGCTGTCAGTCCATTAAAGCTGGGGACTATGGATTAGTCCGAAGCAGCAGAGGGCCCACAGAGCCCACTGTCACATAAACATTGGCTTTGAGGCTCTGCACTATGCATTATAGATAGCAGAAAGGGAATGATTGAGCACAAAACCACCTTACAGATACAACAACACCAGTGTAGGACAAATTAGCATATTAGTGACAATTTCTGTGAGGCTTTAGATTGATTCTTCTGTTGATTCATGACATCGGTGCTGTCAGGCCAACACAATTTGCTGCACTCCCTTGACAGCCATGGGGAGTGTTCAAACTGCTAAGAAGCTGTGCTGTGTTTATTTATGACTTCAATAACTTGCAAATAGATTTTTTTCTGATAACTCCAAAATGAATGTTACATGTGATGAGTCAATTCCAGTGCTCGAGTCAAAGTGATCAGCGTAAGACTTTTAAAGTGTCAAATATGTTATTAAGATATATTGTACATGTTGTGGAGTTTATTGAAACTGCATGAAGTGAGTTTTCAAAGTAACACATTGGTGTAGCTGCAACAATTTTTCTATTCTGAATAACTGATGTTGTAATTAGAATGCCAGATATACTCCAATGAACTTGAAGGCTTTTTTTTTTTTTTTTTAAGTGAGGATAAATCCTGGACTGAGATCATACCAACACAAACATCGCCTACACACGCTTGCCACAGTCCAGCTCTTTGGCAAAAGATCGCAGGGAGTTTAGGCCAACCGTCTGCTAATCCATGGTTAACCATTTTCCCACTCACACATTCACTGATATTCAGCGAGCTTAATTAAAGAGCCAATTTGCATATAAATTTAAACTCACAATTCCACTGCTGCCGCATCACAGGTGGTCGTTCTCTCAGGAGCCAGAACCTGTCGACTGAGCCGGCACAGACCAAACTCGATGTGGCTCCCACCAGTGTTTTATGGTTATTGACAAAGAGTGAGGGCTTTGCCTTTGATTAGTCTATGTGCAATAAGTCTAAAGCTGAGTTAACAGAAGGGTGGGGGGGCATGAATGAATACTCAACAGTTGTATGTGAGATTAGAGATTCAGTACGAGGGTTTTTCAAGCCTTGAACAAAGCAAACTCCAGTGAATTGTTTTAAAAAGGGCAAGCCAAGTGGCGACAGAAAGAGGTGATAAATATGAATGTGATACTGAAGTAATTCACACAGACATCTGTTTAATAAGATGCTCCCTCAAGAAAATCCTTCATGCTAGCAAATCACTACAATCTACGCCACACAACGTGCTTTTCATCTCATCTGGTTTTCTTCGGTGATCTTATTCTTCTTCACTACAGAGAAAATCTCATTGTCCCCTTACACTGAGTCATATTATACTGAGACAAAAAGATGGAAAGTGGGCAGTTAGTGAATGGTGCATATGATAGTTAACATGTAACCCCGACCAAAATCTGATCATATCTATCTAATTTTAGCATGTTTTTTATACTCTCAAATAAAATTCGTAGGGTTTAAGTCAATGTTAAAAACATCAGGCTTTTGCCATCAGCATGGCTCTATACTGTGACTATTTAGTTGCATTTTGAGACATTTTTTTCCAGATAGTCCTTCTAGTTATAAAACCCACTAAATTTATAACTGGGAGGACCAGTGTGACTTGCAAATAGCTCCTAGCTTTTTATGTTTTTTTTATTTATTGTGTTTTTTGAATCATCATCATATATAATGTGAAATGCTGAGAGCAATGTTTCTGCTGGAAACATTTCACTATGGCGGCTGCCACAGCACTTAAAAAAACAGTGGTAAAAAAGTAAATAAATCACAAAAGAAAACCAAATATGTCTTGATCAATCATCTGATCTATCCCTCAGTACACATGCAGCTGTTTATATGCAACCTGTGTACCTGCAAGACAAACCACAAAGAGAGGAAGAGGAAGGCAGACAACATCTGAACACTGGCAAGAATGATGACCCATGACTCTGCCAAACCTCCATATTTCAGAGAAAGCCCTAGTTCCCAGATCTATTTCATAATCAAAAGCTCGCTGAATCACAGATCCTCTCGTACAAAGTGTCACTGTTCGGTGGCAATAACAGCTTTAAATACAGCCTTTAGGCTCCCTTAAAAAAAAAAAAGTAATTTAAATGACTTTCTCTGAAAGCACTAATTCAGTTTGCCATTTTTCTTATATGAATGGAGCTACCATAACCAATCACATAACATTTGGGAACCATTATTACAGCCTAAAAACAAGAACTCCTAATAAAAATGTTGAGCCATGTCGTTTTTATGCAAGCACATTTCTGTTTGATATTTTTAGCTGTGTGTAGTTGAGCCAATCTGATACAGTTGAAGAGAATATTTGAGTCAACACACTGGGTTGGTCAAGTAAATGGTTACAGGAAAAAAACTCAGCGTTCAATCAGATAATGGTACATTGAGTCTGGGAGAGCATGGCCATGAATGAGAGGGAGAGGGAGAGAGAGAGAGAGAGAGAGAGAGAGTGAGAGAGAGAGAGGGAGAGAGAGAGAGAGAGGGAGAGGGAGAGATCATGAGAGTTGTCTTTTCAGATGGTAATCGCATGGTTTTCAAACTCCACTGGCATCCAAACCAGAAAAACTGTTTTCTTTGGCAAACACTGAGCATCTCCCTCGCTCTTGCACTCTGTCACTCACTCTCTGGAGAACCAGCACCGCTCTCACACACACGCCCCATGCTTCCCTCCCTTCTCCCGTTTTGTAACTCAAATGCCCTCCTCCGCTAAAAACACAAAAACACATTGTGCAAAAGGACAGAAAAAAGGTAAGAGAATAAAAAAAGGTAACCAGTAACCACAAGGACAAGTGAAACCAAAAGCAGAGGGGAAAAGAGGCGGATTATAAAGGCAAATTATCGCATTTCTTAATCAAAAGACTAGCGATAATTTGACAATCCTTTTGGGCCTCTTTTTGTAAAGGATGGGGAGTCTTTGGCCCCGTTCCATGCCTGAGTTGGCTGATGCACCAGACTCCAAGTGTGGAGCACATGGTTAGCTTTGCACAGTGAACTGCAAACATGCTAATCAATAACAAACAGTTTTGTTTTGGCATTGAACTGGGATTTGAAGTCAGTCTGACCCCAACGGCTTCCTTGCTTAAATTATAGCTCCATGGAATCAGTTACCATGAATCAAACTAAATTGTGTTGGGCTCGGGGTATAAAAGGAAGGAATAACAACATTATAGAGGGCCAGCAAGGGGTCCAGTTAATTTCAGAAATGTGAGTAACCTCAGTTCATGCTAGTAAAAGGAAAGCTGACTGCTGGAGGTCTAAAGAGGAGACGTTTTGAACCCTCCGATCTGTTGTTTTTGGGTTTTGCAATAATAAGCCGAGCACCCTCTTGATTTCCCCTTCAACTACAGTTATACTTCACTTCCCCTGCTAGCAATTAGTCTCCAGAATGCTATTTGTCAAAAGCCAAGCCATTCGTTTCCACTGGTCTGCCCCCGCCAGCTCTTGTTACAATTGACTGTTTCCTGCATAGAGAAAACATAAGCCCTTAGAGGGAGAAGGCCCAGCAGCTGCTGAGGCCACAGTCTGACAATGTGTAGAGATCCTGAACGTTCAGGATTGAGAGACTCGGACAATAAATATGGCATTAACAAATCTGAAATCTGCCACGGAGAGCAATTCCTGCCTCTGTATTTTGAGACACAACACATTAAAAAAAAAAAAAATCATAACGGAAACAATTTCTTTGGGCACTTGGGAGTTTGGGGCAACAGAGAAAATAGGTCAATCATGGAATGACACCTATTGATTTTTTTGGAGAAAGATCTGACGAAATACGAGCAAAGTAAATGTGCTGTAAACAAATACGATG
This sequence comes from Acanthurus leucopareius, assembly GCA_029814765.1. Lineage (NCBI taxonomy): Eukaryota > Metazoa > Chordata > Actinopteri > Acanthuriformes > Acanthuridae > Acanthurus > Acanthurus leucopareius. Next base: position 1,541,510 of record JAQMCX010000019.1, on the reverse strand, counting down.
AAGGAGGCTACTCGATAAAGTAATGAGATCCTGACTGGCGGACAGAACCGTAAAATGTAGCTACAAGAAACCCCTGAGGTCTAACATCTATATGACAAAATGTCATTTTTCCTCTATTTTCCCAATGATTGCAGACAAGGCATTGGGGTACTTCAGAGACTCCCAGTGAGGTAGGAAACCTATTCTATCTGGGTTACAAGGGACCTGGAGAGCCATCTAACAACCAGACATTTTCTTGGTAAATCACCAGCAGAGAGGGAACTTTTGAGAGTGCAATTAACAACCTCAAGGTCAGACTTCTCTAGAGAGTTAGCTCTGAAAAAAAATCCTCAGGCATTCTCCCTCTCTTTCTTTTTTTTTGCTGTTATTCTCACAGCTACACACTCTCACACATGCATTCACCATCTCCTTTACCCCCTTGTCCTCCTATCCACACACATACATTACCTTCACTCTTCTACCTCACTACATCCTCTTCCCCTTTTCACCATCCCTCCGAGCATCCTTTGTCCCTCCCTCTCCCCCCATCTCTATTACAGATAAACGTTACTTTGCAGTTGGTGACGACACTATTTCTTCCCCGTTGCCAGAGCAAGGCTGAAAATCGGTCGCAGGTGTGCAGGGGATGAGAGCCATGGATCTTAATCTTAAGGCAATAATGGTGCTGTGCACTGGAGAGGTCACTATAGGGATATCTGAGAAAGCAGCTCCAGCTCATACTTGCTCCTAAGATGTTGAAAGAATGAACCTTCCATGTTCTTGACTGTGTGAGCACATTTCATAAATGGAGCTGAAATGGATTTTTGGAAGTCTGGTTTTGCAGTTGGGTTTCATTTTGCACTTTAGACACAATGTAACTTTGGATCTTGAGTATTAGGCTTTGAGATGCTAAAAAATTTTATGACATGTCTGTGCTGTGGACTAGAAATTGGACTTTTAACACAAAAAGAGATGAACTGGCTGAACCTAAACTTTAAGGACATTTCAGAGTGAGAAATGTGTTATAAGGGAATTAAATGTACATCCTTGTTCAAAACTTATATTTTTACACTCAATTACTGAAACTCGATGGTGCACATTAATAAACAGTTACCAAAAGGGGCAAATGCTGTATGGGAGGTCAAAATAGAGGTATAATAGTTTTGGCTCCAAAATAAACACACACACAATCCATGATCTCTTTGATCATTCCAAGGGCTTCCTCCCTACACACAGCCTTTGCATACCTAGTTCCTTTTTTTCTTTCTTTCCTGGCAGGAGATGACTGAATTAGCGCTCACGATACAGAAAGAGAAAGATAAAGCTCAGCTCATTTCAGCAGAACATACCATTGAAACACATAATAAAAACTCCCAATTCACTCAGAGCTTCTGCGCTCATATGCCACACTACTGTATGTTTCCCATAGATTCAGATATTTTTTCACCATGGCTTCCCAAAACCCAGCACATTACTTATGGATGAAGATGTTAGGTAAAGTCATATCTATTTCTATAGCAGATTCAAAACAACATGAGTTTGCTTTACAAACATGGGCAAAAGAACAGGATCAATGAGCAGAAAAAACTAAAATCACACATATACCAAAGCAGAGGTCAATGTGAAATCAAAAAGTAATGTAGAACTAATAAAACTATTATAAAAGCCCATTTAGTATTATTGATGCAAAGTGCATTCAAAAGCCAGAGAAAAGAGAAGGGCCTTGAGCTGTGTTCTGAAAGACTCAGTAAAAGGGGTCAGATCTGATATTATTGGGCAGTTTGTTTCACCAACCGGGACTATAAGAAATTAAAGGATCAGACAAGTAAGAGGAATTAAATCTATGAAGGGCTTTAAAACCAAGTAAAAGAGACTTTTAAATAAACTCTTAAACTTAAAGGGAATCTGTGAAGGGTGTCAAGTATGAGATAAATATGATGTGTAGGGAGATGCAACGCTTCCTAATGAAGGGACCTAGTTGGAGCATATGTAGAGTGGAGAGGTGAGGTGCAAGAACAGAGCCCTGGGGAACACCACAGGTAATGGGGTCAAATAGAAGAGAGTATTACTCACAAAGACAGAAAAACTTCCAACTTCCAACTTCCAATTTACCCCCCGCCCAGTGTTGAAGGCTGGTAAAGGCAACTTTAGATCGACCATATCAAATGCCAAACTTGGGTCAAAAAGTACAAAATAGTACAGTCTCCATTGTGTGCTGCAAGTAATAAATCATCATAAATGAAAAGAGTCAATGCAGTGCTGCTATGCTCCCTAGAACCAGATTAAAATGCTTCAAATATTTCATTCATGCAAACAAGAAGAGCTGGAGTTGCTTTTTGGAACTTTTATTAAAAAAAAACCCCAGAAGCTTGGAAATGGTGCTAAATTAGATAAAACATTTAGATCCAATCTGTTTTTATAAGGAGCAGCTGAACTAGTGCATGTTTAAAAACAAGACCGATATCAACTAGTAAAAAGACCGCAATTAATCATAGGCAGGATGCTGGCACCCACAATATCAAACAGTTTCTTTAGTAGGAGTGAGCGATATGGTCAGATGAGCATGTTTTTGGTTTCAGATGACAAATAACTTCCTGTACAAAGGAAAAAGACACAGGTTCAAACTGAGTAAAAACATTCAGGGCTATGGGAGGATCGAGGTGTGTCAGGGAGGAGGGCCAGATGTGCCTTATAAAATCGACTATCTTATCAAAAAAGTATTTGAGAGAGATTTCACAAGTTTCACAAGTGGAGGTCAGGAGCTTTTATATAGTGGCTTTTATAGTGTTAAAAACAACCTTGGATCTTTGGCAGTTGTCTGATATCAGTTCAGAGGAGTGTTTTGCCCTTGTTGCTTTAACTGTATTCTGGAACTGAGTCAGGAAGTTTTGATGCATCACATGAGTGATTTGAAGTTTGTCCTTATTCTGTTTTTCTGTCAGCTTTCCTGCTGATTTACATTTGGCTTTATTTGATTTTAAAAGGAGCTACAGAATCAAGAATATTAGTGCAGGTGGAATTATATATGAGATTATATATAAGATAATGATCCAAAAGCAAATTTAACCATTGTCTCTGGTTGTTGCTACTTAAGTGGTGGGCTTGGCTGACAATTCTCCCACTAATTATGCTTGCAAGATGCCTTGACAGGCAAAATAAAAACATAAATGTGGCATATTCCTGCTGGAGTTTAGGCTTGAGAGACAACTCAGAGCAGTTATTTAAATTTTTTGTTTATACCTACAGTAATAACTGGAGAAATGTGAAGCTTTTAAAAGCTTGTCATTTCTCTTTACTGTTATATCACAAGTATTGTAAGCTGAGGGTAAGTTCTGGTTTACAAAACGTTCCCTTAGCTTTCTTGTTGCCTAATGGATTCATTGGTAGGGTAAATAGGAATTTGGTTTACAGTATAAAGTGATGATCCCAGAGCTGAGGTGACAAGCTAAACTTGTGCAAAGGCAGTGAGATGATCAATAAGCCATTCCACAACAACCATATAAATATCAATAGTATGGATATCCCTATGCAAGGAGGTAATTATAGTGGGACAGGTGTAAAACTTCTCTGTAATCCATGAGATGGATTCAATTGAAAAAGAGATTTTTCCTCTTAATGGGCAACAAGAGAGAGCCAAATCAATTATTCATCAGCAAATAACTATTAAATTTAAAGCAGGGGCTCAGGATGCGGTGATAAAGCGGCTCAAATGGTTGACTTTTACTGTACTTTTCAGGAAGTTGCCATCGATTGGACTCGTCCAGCAGCATGAGGACAAGTAATGAGGAGTGATGCTTGTTAACAGCCCAGTGCTCGACAAGGTATTAGTGTTTCACATTTAATAGTGAAACAGTGTTCTTTCTTTATTAGATGGCTTTTCACTGCCACGCACTGCTGCCTATAAATGTTTAATTGCCCCATTGTGGACCAGCTTCGGTGGTGGATTATGCTGATCATGTAAAAATATTTGTGTATTTATGAAGAGAGAATTGCTGAATTTGTGAAAGAACATCTCATGCATCATAACATAATAACTGTTTTCACTTGTATAGGGCCCTGTCTTGCATATTGCAGGATCAGATGGATTATAGGCTCCACTTTCGATAAAACATGAGAGCTATAGCTGTTCTCCCACACAGATTTCAAGCATTATTATTCTTATGTCTATCTTGTCTATTAGGCAACCCCATGTCAAAGTCCCTACTGTCTGCTGCAGAGCAGGAAACACATGTCACAGGGTAACTGATGTGATTTAATGCTTATATTAGTTGACTCTGATGGCCTTGAGTTTGTATTGCACCAATTTTGTAATTTGGAAAACCCCTGGAGGCCTACCATTTAAATAACCATAACCATAATTGCTCCAGAAAGGCAAGGCAGTAGCAAGAAAATCTTCCAGAAATGACATTTTGCACACAGCCCTTCAATATGTAGGACAGGGAGCTATATGTTTTATCCCAACATACTGTCACCATTGATGTGCAGCATAACATGTATGATGGCATGTGATAAAATAAATAAATATATATTTATATATATATATATATATGCATGTGGACTCCTGTCAAATTACATTGTAGTCACCGGTCTGCCAAATGGCTTCGAGGATCAGATAAAAAAAAATGGGATATCAGCCCAAATACATAAACTCTGTCCTATTTCTGAGATGACATATCTATGCCATAAACCTTCGATGAACTTGCATGTACGAATACAAGCCAAACTCCCTCTAGGACATGAATTGGACTCTTACTGTCATGAACTGGCATGCCTGTATATATGTATGCATGCATTTATGCACACACTTAGACATATGTACACACACAATGTCCTACCTAGCATGAGGGACATCAATGCTGGAGGAGACCACTTTGCGTTTTTGCTCGAGCAGGGACACTGATCGGGTGTCAGGGTCCCGGCCAGTGCGCTTGCCGTCCGCCACACGCTGCTCCTCCACTGCCTCTGGGCTGAGGGAGCCGCCTTCCACCTTTTGGTTCTCTGGTGCTCCGTTACTGGAGCTCTGCTGGAGAGGGATGCAAAGAAGAATAACTCAAAACTCAGGTAACAAACATGTCTGCAAGTAAGTAAACAATGCTGATTAGAAACGAATGTTGAGGAATGCTGAGCACAGCAAAAAGACTCCTTTTTTTCAGGCTCATGTGTTCTATGCCTGTTTTAAATTTCCTTCCATGATATTACCTTTGTGCCTAAAAATAACTAAATGATGGATATAGTTTTAAACAAGGCAGCAGATATTAAGTTGGGGTCTGCACTTTGGATCCAGCTTTTGAAAGCTTGTAACCCAAATCTGGAGGATTTTTATATTTACATCTTAAATGAGGGAGCACATGGCTCAATATGGCTCTAGAATTTCTCCCAGCCTCTTGAGCTTAAAAAAGTCTTTGCAAAACCGATTGGATAAACCAAAAAATGCAAAGTGGTCAGTTGTAAAACAAGGCTGTTTTTCTAAGAACTTCAAGACATTTTGGAGATATGAAGTTTTACCAAAAACCACAAGACACTGTTTACAGCTGAAGAGAAACTGCTTTTTCATGAACAAAAATAATGAAACTTCACACAAAACTGTGCATCAGTAACTTACAGACTGTCTCAATGGTGGCTGAAGCCATTTGATCAAGTTTGTGAGTTGAAAACCTTTAGAAACTGAGAAATTCCCCAGGTCCCTTAAAAGAGGAAATTATAACCATAATGTTTTTATAACTTGTCGATCTAAAAAATGACTCTTCACTAATCTTTTGAAGATCATTTACATTTAATAAATTGAAATACAAAATTTTGAGCTGTTTTAACACCATTTCACACAATTTGCAATGAATCAAGTCATGTTAAACAGCTTCAATACTAATAAGAAAGAAATATAAAAGCTTTGATTGGTTGAAATGTGCACAAATTCAATTTATGACAATAACTGAAGTAATTATGAAGTTATTTTGAAGTTGTTTAAGTTGAGGGGACCGGAAGCTGTGGGTTTCCTTGAGTGTTTCAGCCCTTAAGAGCCTACATACAAAATATGCACACAGGCATATCCACTGCCCTGAAAACCAAATGCAACAACATGCAAAAAAAACACTGATGTACTCAACACAGCAAGACCGCATTACACGACAATTTTTTCCCGCTCAACTTCTCTATGGCACACAGACAATCACTCTGAAAACGCCTACCTGTAGGAATGAAAAAAAAAGGGCTCTCTTACACAACAGCAACGCATGGCATCCTCCTGCACATGAATACCTGCACAAGCCTACGCACACGCCAACACACACACACACACAAAATCTCTAAAGGTAACTAAAGCCATCAGGCGCTTGGTAACACACTTAGAAAACGCCAAAGTACTGCCAGAGTCGCATGCACGGCCGCCCATGCCAACAGAGCGTTGAGGAGTAGGACATGCAGGTCTGAGTGTGTTTGTGTGTGTGTGTGATTTGGACCATTATCTCAAAGCTGTAACATGATGACCGAACAGGCTCGACTGTAGAAAAGGCAGCAGCACCCTCACTCACACACACTTGTACACACAGAAACCAAGAGAACAATTTGGTTAGATTAATGAGGTAAAAGAACATGAGGAATGAGTATCCAGTATCGCTCATGATAGAAGCTGGTCACACGAATACTCAGTGGTGCACAAAACGCTCTGTGAAAACACAGACTTGAGTATAACAACAAGATGGATTACATCGGCTCGGGGAAGATTAGGAGTTGTGTGTAGGACGAGTGTGTTCCTTGGATAAAACAAACAGTGATTCCGTCCCTTCGTCAGGCTTATGAATGATGGCATTTCACGGAGCAAGGAAATTGTGAAGCACGCCAAATCGGTTGTGAAATTTGAGTTGCATGTGTCATAGCTGGTGTACTTGTGTGTGGGTGTGTGTGTGTGTGTGTGTGTGTGTGTGTGTGTGTGTGTGTGTGTGTGAGAGCACACAAACAAAAACCCCAAGTCTCTCAACCACCCCCCCTCCATCTCTCGTTCTCCTTCTCTCTCCCACTCACAGAGAAACTCATAACCCACTTGCTTTGGCTATGGCTTTGGTTTTTCAAGCATAAAGATTCTTGAACTTTTATGGGTCAAAGGTCATAATAAAGCATGCTGACACAGACCATAAATTGAGTCCCATGGACAGAGTGTCATAAAACCCAACCATGTCTTAAAATGTTCTTTGTTGCTAGGAATCATTTGTTTGAGCTCATCTAGTGAACATTATGAGGATCAAAAATGGTAATGATTAATTGGTAGTGTCACACTGGACTGACACAGCTAAGATTAGATTTTTTAACAAAACATGCATCCCAAGTCCAGGGACTGAACAGTGTTTTTTTAAATTGAAATAGTAATTTGAAGCAAAACACGCAGCTCAAGTTAAAAAAAAAATTCTTTTTAATTAGTATTTATCATCATTGATTGTTATTATTACAAATGATTAAAAAAATAGTAATATAGCATTTTTTTTTAACTTTTTGATTAAATTAGATCATACCGGTATGCACAGCAACTGCAAACATGATTAAATGAGAAAGTAATATTGCCAAAAGCTCTAGAGGAGTTATTTCCAAAAATTGAAGCCACTTTAGTAGAATGGAATTGGTTGAGATACAAAAGATAGATGGAGAAAAAACATGGTAAGTTGGACAAGATAACAAAAGGGGCAATACAAAAAACTTATTTTAACCTCTCAAGTAGATGCATCCAGCTGAATAGAAGAGGAGCCAAAAATCCTGCAAGTAGAGCTCAGCAGTCATTGCAAGGGTTAAATCGAGATTCTCTCTTTTTAGTGTAATAGAGGAAGTTATTCTGCAGGCAGAACTGCAATATGCAAAATACATTTTTGACTACTTTTGCCAATTATAGACATAAACACTGTTACAGGGCACACAAAAGACATGATAAAAGGGCACTTGCTTGTGTGTATGTTTGTGTGTTCATAGCACACATAACACATACAAAAACACATACGCCTCTTTTACAATAAAAAAATCTCTCATGGATCATCTTGGGGTGGGGGTGGAGGGGCAGCATCCAGACTTGACCCTGTGGTCACCGTGCTTCGTGCTGATGCTGCTCAGCCAACCAATAGGGAAAGCCGATGTTAGTCAGCCTGGGATCGGCGCCTCAGAACAAAGAGTCACTCAGCTCCTGTCAACAAGCTTGCTTCATTGACTCCCCCCGCCGGCGTACGATCAACCAAATAAACAGCAACAACAGCAAGGACAACAAAAGCGCCAGCGAAACAAAAACAAGGGAAGCCCCTTTGTAAGTGAGAGATCTGTGAAACACAGCTCACACAACTCACACTTGCACAAACCAACAAGTCAACAAGTGGTACGCTGCCCCCCCCTCCCTCAAAAGAAAGGGGCATTGGTTTGCCATTCTGGGCAAAGTGCCAATCATCCAGATTCTTTGGAGCATGCCACCCATTGCCAACCTGGGGGTGCCCATTTTTGTTGACTGTACAGCTGCTCCTTAAACAGGGCAGCAAGCTTCACAAACATCCCCCACTCCAAAATGTAAAGTAGTCGGCTCTAACTCATTAACAAACATACAAGAAACACATGTGAGAGAAAGCATGTGCATGCGACACAAAAACCAACACGGATGCACATGTGAATCCACGCACGCACTCACACAAACATACACACAAACACATACACACACGCAGCAGACCCCTCCTCCTCATCTTGTGGCTTGTTTTCGACCTCAGCGGGAATTGAGTGGAGTACTGAAAGAGACTTGACCATTGTGCTGACAGGACTACGCTCCTCGGTCCCAGCTGCACTACTCCAGCCTGCATCGGTGACTGTAGTAGTATTGTGCAACAGCTTTTGTGAGAGCAGCACTGCATGCACAAATGTGCAAATGCAAAACAAGCGAGCCCAAGTATACATTGCATTTGCCATGACTCCAAGCTGTGAAACTCCTCCATACGGACCTGCTGCATTCCCCTTTGTTGAGGTTTGACATGTTTGTGTAAAGTTATGGGGAGTAGTTTACAACTTTATTTGGAGTATACAAGTGTTTCCGAGTGTGGCAGCTGTATTTGTGCACGTACATCCCCCCTATAGCTCATATTTACATAAAGGAAATGTGAGCAGTCTAGCCTGTGTAGTAACTACCACTGGCCGCACATTTCCGTTTTTGTTACAAAAATAACACTTGCGATTACAGCTTCTAAGTTACTTAATCACTAACATAACAAAATGCTACACATGCGAATGTAAGAAGGCACAAAACCATCCCGATCCAAATAAATCAAAATCAGGCCGTAAACAAGCCGTTATTCAGTCACATGCATTCCTCAGTCACTCCCTCACTAAAAAAAGGACAGAACACACACACACACACACACACACTTCCCAATGCCAGAAACATTGTTTCCATCCAAACCAGATTGGCTTGTCCTCCTCGCACAATCTTTATCCGACGCCATGTGACACCAAAGCATACAAGTTGGATATGAAGGCAAATAGGTCACTGCTAATTAGGCCCATATCACGACTTCAAATTTCACTATCATGGAAACTTCCTATTCTACCCTTAATGCCACAGGAGGCCCTTACACCGACTGCCTTAAACCGTTGTTAAACAATAATAGCCTTGTTGTGCAGACTGAGTTAACATAAAACCATATAGTTGGGAGACAAGCTGCATCTATCAATGAAAATGCCTGAGATTTAATACATGATTTGATTGCAAATTATGTGCAATTAAAAGCAGGGTGCACATAATTATCTGTCATAAATTTGATGCATAAATCATAGGCGTATGTGTCAAAACCTCGGACCGGCTCTTTACATCAATCCAAAACGCTGCAGTGAGAGCGTGTTTGTTTGCCTCGGCTTACCCACCCACTAGCCCACATAAACATTGCGCAGGCCCTATCAAGCCCTTTGTCCCGTATATCTCGTGTCGCCAAATATAATGACAGTCCGTTATTTTCATGCAATATGCAACCGAATTTGCATTGTGGCTGTTCTGAATAATACTGGTTTTATCCCGAGCTCTTAAATTTGGCATCAGTGGCGGCAGTAGCGGTGACACCGTTAAATCCGCTGCGTGCAGGAAGCGGTTAAACGCTGCAAAACACCGCACAACAAGAACAGTGAAGCGCTGCCTGCCTGCCGGCCGGGGCGCTTTACTCACAAACATACACACACACACACACACCTTCAAGCTGGACTTGAGCGGTCCCTTAGCTGCAGTGTGGTTGAACCCGGTGGCTATCTCCTCCTCGGAGAACTCCTTTAGGCTCCCGTCTTGCATGAGCACGGTGTAGACGCTGAGCCGGGCTCCTGCGGCCGAGACGTCTCTGTTTTCCTGCTTGACAGCCTGGACCACTCCTGTCACCGGGGCACCGTCCCCAGTCGGACTCGGCGCATAAACACGGCTGCCGAGGATCGACCGCTTCACTAAACGCCTCGTGTGCATGTCTAATAGTGTCTCGCTGAATTAAGAGCCGGCGAACCGGTGAATTTAAATAATTAAACGTCGAATTATAGCCGGTAAACAACGTCGAGATAAACACAGAACCGCAGCGGGTAGACTACGCGCTCCAACAGCCCTGATAAAATGTTAGAAAGCGGCAACATACTCGGAAGGCGAAAACTCCAAACAGCGTCCTAAATGCACCGGACTCAAAAGCACCGAAAACTAACGGAAAACTTTGCGTTAGCACCCGACAAAAGACCGACAACATGAAAACGATTCATTCGCCGTTAGGCAACCTCTACATCCAACCGGCTACCAATCTTCCTCCGTTCGACCTGTTTGTTTTCCCCACTGCTCCCTGCGAGCTGAGCGGGTGGCGGGAAAAAATGGACCAACCTCCACCGTCAGGGACCGCCATGACATTTGTACACGATTTAGCAAAATTGCGGCTTTTATATGAAAAGACGACTTGGATACTGGCGAATGAGAGCAAATACGTCGAATTAACTTACTTCGGTCGACGGTTTACATCGTTATCCCTATGCAAATAAGGAAACCAGTTGAAAATACGACCGTTATATGACTCCAGCTCCAGTTACAGTGAAATCCAGTCCGGCTGTTGCTCCCACCATGCAGAGCCTCTACCGGCGGAATGCTGCCTGTAAACATGTGCGGTCCGCCGGCCAAGGCGGGCTGCAATTGGTCGGTGCAGCACACGCCTCCACAAGCCCCAACCGCCCCCCCTTTCCTCCGACAGAAGGTAATGCAAGCCGGGAGGATGCTCCATTCAAAACAATGACGCAAGGATGGAGAGGAAACGAAAGGGGAGGGGTATAGCAGAGGGAAAGAAAGGGAAAAAGGGGAATTTAGGCTGAGGAAAGGAAAACTTCGACCAAACAGACAGGCCTTATGCTTTAACCTAGTTGTTAAAGGCATGTAGCCTACTTTTCAGGTGTCATGGGACTTCTAAATTACTCTGATCTGGCCCTAAATGGAAGTAATGGACTGCACTATTTTGTGAACGTAAACACAACAGGTTACTTAATTTCTTATGTAATTTTTAAAATATCTGCCAAATTTATCCTGCTACAGGCACTGAGGTGAACATGCTCCAGCAACTGCCTCAGCAAGAGCCAACAAATTCTTTGCCGGCCCATCAGAAAATTTAGACAAACCGGTGCAACACGCATTCTGCACAAATGTTACATATAAATGTTATAAATGTTACAATGTAACATTGTAATGTAACTAAGGTATTGTGCAAATATATATGAAAATGCAATTTTATATAAACTTGAGTCAGCCTCTGCAAATGTGTGGTAATACTTTTATGTGACGTAATGTTCACAATAAGCCAGCCATCACACTGCTTTTGTTCTGTGCTTTTCAAACGAACACTGCACAAAACAGTGCTCACAGGTGGCTAACACTCCCGTGAAGGCTACATCCTGTACTAAATAAGAAAGTGTGAGTTCACATTGTGACAAGTCTTTACACGCTGATGAACAAGGAAATATCTGTTCCTTTTCATTAGTAAGCTCAAAGTGCTTTGACAAATCAAATTTATCCGGAGACTAATTCACTCATGGTGATCTTTGCCAAGTGTGGCAGAGAGAATATACCAATGAGTATTATCACAGTAACAAATAGCCTTATTAATGCCAAACTTAATGTTTTTAGAGAATCATGTGCAGCTTACAATCTTTTCTTGACAGCACCCGTAGGGAATAAAAAGACACAATGACACAATGTATTATATATATATATATATTAACAGAACAATTCATGTCATAAAATATTTACATGCAGAGAATGGAAATCAGACAGAGCGGAGTAACAGATGTGGCCATAACTTTCAAAACGGGCTTTGCCCAGTGATCAAAGGCAGGTGTCACCATGGAGTTGTCTGCTGGTTGTGCAGGGAAAAAATGGTCTCATTACGGGATTACTGGAGCTAAAGGAGGGGCGGCGAGGGAGCATCTCCGAAACCTCTACCACAACCCCTTTCAATGAAGGGGACTCTGTGTGTGTGTGTGTGTGTGTGTGTGTGTGTGTGTTCATATGACCAAGACAGACAGCTAGGGAGTAAGTGGTTTTTGGTAAGTATCTATTAACTGTGTCTCTCTGTGTTTGTCCTGATTAGATTTGGCACTAAAACAGCCACCTTTGATGGATAATTTCCTTGGAGGTCATTTTTAGCATTCTCTGCACACAATTAGATCTAAATAATGGCCCCACCCTGATACATACATCACTTGGTAGTAACATATTTTTTGAGGGGGGTGTCTAAAACATTGATAATGATCTTTTTTGCGGAAATGAACATCCTTTTTTTTTTTTGACGACGACTTAATATACCCATTTCGGTTCCTAAAATACTGGGAGTGAACTGCATTCAAATTCCTCTTTATCTTTAGCATTGGAGCTGAGAGATGCAACAGCATTTCAAATGTCTGATATCATCTACAAATCTAATAGCAGTCAGCGCGGGCTAGCTGTGTTTGTCTGAACCAGCAACAAGCTCGTGCATGCCTAATGAGACATGAACAGAGGCTGGAGATACTTTAAGGCTGTAATATTTTGATGTGGGTGGAAGCAGATGACACCATTTTTTTCTGCTTAAAGATACTGTAGCAGTGAAAGAGATATTTACAGCAAGAAGCATTGGCCCTGTTAATATAAAAAAACAAACATCAAACAACAGTATTGAGACATTAACTCATTTTTTTTTTAAATAAAAGTACCACACTTACTGTTCTGTGTACCAAAAAACTGTACCATATTTCTAAAATTTGACTGTTCACTACTTCTCTGAACCCAAAAGCTATTTGGCAGCTTTGAGTAACAATACAAGGTAAAAAGCAGGGTTTCAGTTTCACTTTAAACAAAACAGACATACATCAGTGCTCTTAACAGGCTTTTTTTTTTAAAATGATATCACTCTGGACGTTGTACAAATAAGTAAAAGCTTACATAAAACCTCCAGCGAGTAGGCCTAACAGTTGGTTAAAATAGTGCTCTAACTATATACAAGCCTTGGTTGGCATGTCGTCAGTACAAGCTACAAACAGACAGATATGGTTTCTCAGAGTGCTTCTACTAAAAAGTCGATTTTCAAATTGTGCAGAAATGTAACAGGATTGTAATGATGCTTTTTAATACAGTTAGCTGTATATAAATGCAGTACCATGATATCAAACCCTGTGCTTTATAATCATTAGGTATTTCAACTGATGACTGTATACTGTACCAAGAGTAAGCTTAAAAAAATTACAGCTGATCAATGGATTTGCATAAATAACACAGGTTTGTACACACACAGCTTTTGAATTTACTTTGACCCCTGTGCAAAAATTACAAAAAAAAATTGGTCTCATTATACGTATTTGTGGTCTCATCATATCTAACAATGAAAAATAAAGTCAGGGGAAAGCGTACCTTTACAACTGTCATTATCTCACAACTCACTCATTTAGTATCTTAATAAAAATGCTAGAAACTTCTATAAAACCCTTTTTTCTTTTCTCTCACAGACACACTTTGGAACATTTCACAATTTCACAACAATATGCATTTTCAAATAAATATGATTTCCACAAGAAATGCTGACATGGACAATAAAACATCTAAAAATGTTTTCAAAATGTGTTGTGCAACCTTGAGGTTGTGTGAAACTGCCTTTCCTCATCTCTGGTTTCTATTTTGGTTCTGCAGAAGCCTAGTTTTATATCTCATGTCCTGTAAAATATTGAACCCTTACATTTGCAGTAATCTATCCTATGTTACGTTTGTTCTACTAACATTTGGTCACAGAGAAGACTGGCTTATGCTTTCCATGCCAAGAACCTGTTCACAGGAATTTCAAGCAGAGAATGCACAGTGGAGGTACTGGAAAAAGGATTGCCAAGAAATTCAACATCTGACACCTTCATAAAACATGACGCTTTGTCACCTGGAGGAAGCTAGAAAGTCACTAGCAGCTGCAGACGGGGCATACAAATAATGTTACCTTCATATGTGCTGTAAGTGCATGAACTTCATGATTATATGGCACTAAATTCTTCATTTATATCACAGGCACTGATAATGTCCCCAGCTAGCGGCTATCCTCTCTATATATGATTGTGATTTGATATTTATTTGATAGGTTATTTATTTTTTTCTTTTTCACAATTAACTATTTAACGTGTCCATGATATGCATGTGTGTCAAAAAAGACAAAATAGGAATTTAATGATGATCCAAAGGGCATTCTTCCGCATGATTAATGCCCAGTGACTGACGTACTACAGTTCATTTTCTAGCAGGCCTCCCAGTACCAATGACATTCAACCCTGGTTGATAAATTAAAAGTGTAGATATGATAAACCGTACCCAAGCTTTAAAGAGGACACTCATGCGTTGATGACGGATGGTGTGCTGAGCCTTTTCTGCCTTTTTCCCCCTCAAGTCATGCACTATAAGCATGCTTGATAGCAGGTTCAAAGCACTACTGTGACGTCTATCAGAGACTTCTCCCCCGAGGGGGTTAAACTCAGAGACGGGACATTTCCCGGCCCAGACCCAATTCTCCGACACTTTCATAGTCGGGCTCTGCCTTGGAAGCGTCTGACCCCTCCGCCCTGTGGTCATCGTCCGAGCTACTAGTCTTTGGGATACGGATGGTTTCGTAGCCCGGATCGTTGCTGTCCAAAACGGCGTCTTCCCCTAGCTGGGGCTCGTCGGGCTGGGTGTAGATATCTCGGACAGTTGCGTAGAGGTCACTTGAGGAAGAGGCCGTGACGAGGCCTTTTATCTCTGCGATGCTGCTGTAGTCGTGCTCTTTGTCTTCCTCATTCACCGCGTCGTCAGAGTCGGGTTTGTTGACTGAAGAGTACACTGCTGACTAAAAGACACAGATGCGAAAGAAACACATGGTTCATTTGAATGGATTGGCCTTGTTTTGGTTATTATATGAAAATGAAATGCAGCTCAATTTATAGCGATAACAGGATTTTGAACACAAAAAGACACTGACGCCTTTGTGCCAAAAGATTCCTGCAAGGTTTTTCCCCTCGTAGCTTATTGTCTGATGTTGTATGACTGTTTCAGCATTTTATTTTTTAAATTCTTTTGGTGCTTGAAGCGTTTGGCATTCACAGAGTAAAATGCTGTTGTTTTGGGACCGAAAAACGTTAGTTTGGGGAATAAGGGAGTTTAACACACACTTACCCCATTGTCTGACAGAATGTGGTTGTCGAACTCTGGTGCAGGAGACAGAGGGGAGTGTAACTGGAGGAGTAAAGAACAGAAAGATAGATTTAGATCTGGCAGAAAGAAAAGCCTGAGTGCAGAATCAGATGTTTAAAACACTTCCATGGCTGCAAAGGGGATGCTTTGCCTCTCCTGAAAGTTGCTATTAGGAACAATTGTGGGGTTGTCACATAATTTTAGTTTTAAGAATTTCTTGTTGTCAGACGTGCAGGAATAGCTATCAATCTGTAGAGTTTTAACACTTTCTTTTATAATCAAAAGCAGCAAGCTTTTATACTGAATCTCAGTTGTGATAAAGCTGTTCAGAACAACTTTGCAGGACTGCAATTAAGATATGGCTGCAGTTTTTATTGATTTGCATTCTAAAACATGCTGGTAAACTATTGACAAGTTCTCAAAAACACCAGTGGAATATCTCTTTGAATGTCTTAAGAGAGTGCTTGGTAACCAATCAATAAAGTGAACTTCTAAACTATTCCCAGCAGTGGGAGAGAAACAAGCTCCGCATTTGCCTTTTCTGCTGTGATATGTATGAAGCTAATGTTGTATATAACCACCCATTCATTAAGAAAATTGAGTGAAAGTCAATAAGCAGTGACAGAGAGCGTGATGTTTTTGCGCACAGCCTCTGTCCGCCATATGATCGATGAGGGAGCCATTAATCAACAAAGCACATTTGACAGCAGCTGCAAACACCTCAGGAGTCTAACAAGAACCTCAATATCACTACCAGCTTTGACTAAATAGTTGTTTTTCACCTGAAAATTCTTACACACTTACACACAGAGAGGAAAACATTGCTTTTTGTGTTGTATTTCTGACTGGATGCAGGCAAATTCTTAGTTGGAGATACTAAGGTTAATGTTGATGCAATTGAAAAAAAGAGAAAAAATGTTCACTTGTTGAGGCACAGTGCTGGTGCCGGTGGTTGTCAAGAGCTCATCGCAACACAAGCTATACTCTCATGTTCTGAATGAGAAACTGTGCAGAGAGATAATCCATCAACCCGTCCGCCCCAGACGTGTGCCGTAGAATCTTCCTGCAGGTACATGTTTCTCTGGCATTTTCTCAAAGAGCATAAATCAATGTGATTACTTTATGGATAATGCACGTTTTGAGACATGATTACTTTTATAGATCCGACACACACTCTGTGATGCAGCAGATGCCTTTTTCATTTCGCTTTAATTAGCCGACCAATTAGGCAGAGTGCCCCGAGGGGAGCCTTTGTATGAAACATGGACAAAGGTGACTCGATGCAGTCACTGCACCTTTGAGTGTGTCTGGCAATATTTGTTGATCTAATTTGCAGCCACCTCACTATTGGCTCAAGTATCATTGCAAATTAAATTGAGATTTTCATTAAGTCAGTCACATAGTCAGCAATAAACAGAGCATTTAACCTGGGTTTGATGCATGTGTGCACACAATGAGTCTTAAAAACTTTATTTCATGCACATTAAACTAACATTAAGACCTATATGCTGAACAAAATATAAGCTGCTGTTTGTTTTGTGTCGATAGAAATCGAGACATTACATCTAAGAGATTAATAATTAACCATGTAACAATAAGATGTTTGCATGTGTGCATGAGAGATGGGATTATGGGAAGGTGTACAATGACATACAGGACATGCAAGTATGACAGTAAGCTGATTACAGCAGCTTCAGAAGACTCAGGTGTCAGTGTGTCAGTCATGCTGACCTGCATGTTGACATCAGTATGAATATATCAGCTCAGATTATCTTGCACATGATCATTCACATACATAAATGACTCCAAACAAACTCAGAGCAAAAATATATAAACCACATCAACACTAACTCAAATAATAACCTGAACCACACGTATTACATACACAAATCCTCTGTCTATCAATAGCAATCACTTCAGCTCAACCGTGCTGACCAGCAGTTTACCTTGACTGTGTCCCCACTGGCTGATTCAAATTCATTTCCTGCACCTCACATGAAAAGCCCAGAGGCGACACGAAGGCAAATGACTACAAACAAGTGTTTCTGCTGTTTATGACGGTTCAATAACTCCACAACTGCACAGGATCAAAGATGCTTTGTAAGAAAGGTCACAAAAAGATGTGTTATTGTGTGTTTGCAACAAATGCCAGAAGCCAGATTTATGTATGGAAAAATGTGTATATATGAGTAAAAACCTCTATCAGGCTGCTACCTGAGGGGATTCAGACATTTACATACATGTACCCCAGCATTTACACAGATGAGTGTGTGTGTGTGTGTGTGTGTGTGTGTGTGTGTGTGTGTGTGTGTGTGTGTGTGTGTGTGTGTGTGTGTGTGTGTGTATGTGTGTGTGTGTTTGAGAGAGAGAGAGAGACAGAGACTAAGAGAGTTTCTATAGCCCATATCATCCATCATGAAGCCAGACTAACTGTCATAGTGATGGTGGCCAGCTGGCGCTCACTCGGCCCAGACACACACACACACACAAATGCACAACGCACACATTTGGTTTGACATGACAAATCACCGACAGCTCCTGGTCATACACGGGCGTAAACCGCGGGGAGCCGGGAACATTCAGGGTTAACCTTAAATCAGCCCCAGGGAGTCTATGGGTAGGAGAATATATGTAAACACACACGTGTTGTAGTATCTGTGCGTGTGTGTTTGTGTTTTATAAAGGGGGGGGGGGGATAACAGAATTAACGTTGACTAGACATGCCAACAGGGTACATGTGGCTGCATATATAAATGGCTGCATTTTTTGAGTGTGTGGGCTGGTTTGGAGATCTATAGTAGCTCAGTAGATCAAGATTTCCTCATGGATACGAGGTCAGATGAGGCTGAACTCGCCTGCTGTCCAAATGAGCAGCAGTGATTAACTAATTGGCTACAACAGCGGGGACAAAGGAGAGGAGAGATGTGACTAAAAAAGAGATAGAAATAAAGAGAGGGGGAGGAGGAGAAGACCAAAGCAAAGAAGAACCAAGGAGATGAAGCCTCTTAGAGGATAGTTGCGAATTATTACAACATGGGTCTTATTTGTACAGTCTTGGGTCCAATTTCACATGGTTATAATAAGTCAAGTAGACTTGGACACAGTTAAACAGGAAGCCAAGCTGGTGACTGTGACCAGTGCTTACAACGGAAAGTTTGCTGCAAAGATTTCACTGTTCATCTTTGTTTTTTTTCCCCCTTCTAAATAAGTTTGGCTGACTTGGGATTTCTTTTTGAGTCTGTTTGGCCATCTGGCTGCCTGTGAGAGTGCTGCTTTCCAGGTCTGACTTTTTTTTAGTGATGTAACCAAGTTTGCAAATCCAAGCAATTGACTATGAATGCATTCCTAATATTACGTAAGATGGGAATGACACCCAAAAACTCCAACAAGACTCTGCAGCTATGCTAGCAGCTCTGTGAGGCTGCACTTAAAGGCAGAGGCTTTCAGGTAAGTACAAGCATCAGCATGCTAACATGCTACTTTTTACTATGTGGTACTACACACATTCAGCCAAGGCTGATGTGAAGGTCAATAACTTTGTTGTATTCGGTCATGTAGCAAAATATTTGAGATGATGATGATTCAAGCACAGTGAGGGAATCACCAGGGGGATATGAACGAGGTATTGGATGGACTTAGAAGAATTCTGGCCATCTATCCAATAGTTGCCAAGCCATTTTATTCCAAAAAGAAAAAGAAAATCTGGAGGAAACTTGAGGGGAATAACAAAGCGATTCTGATTTGTCCTCCATGGTCATGGTCATGGTCAAGTTTGGTCTGTACCAAACTTCACAGCAACAATAATTGTTGTTGTGACTCTTAAGGGTGGTAACATGGCTGAGAACGTAATGAGTTATACTAAACAGTAATAATTCTTTTAAACAGAGGAAGGAAAGGGGTGAATATGAACAGAAAGCGTGTGAAGCAGAAGAACAGTTGCCTCCTCCTGCAGCTTTGTGACAGCTTGATGATGATGTGATGTTTGTGTGCTTGTCAGCAGTCTGATGCAATGCTTTCTGAGCTCTCAGAGTATGCTAGTGTATGTGTTTTTTTGGCTTGTGTGTGTGTCCTCCAAGTGTGTTTTTTCTGTTGGATCCCCGCATGTGGAAGACAGCATGCTGAGGAGCAGCAGAAGCAGCGGCTCTGGTTAGTGCATGACACTGAACTGCTTTTTTTTTTTCTCCTCCTCTTTTAACATCCCCACTGCTTTTTCACTCTTCACCCCCCTCTTTTCCTTTACATCTTCATCTCTCTTCAGTGCTGTTTTCTTCTTTAACATCCTCCTATCTTCCCTCCTCTCCACTACAGATGGCTCTATTTGTATGCTGCTGGGTTTCTCTTTTTTTTCCTCTCTTTATCTCACTGTCTCTCACTCTTGACTCTCTTTCTCTCTCACCCTTTATGCCTCCCGCTCCTCTCAGCTCTTTTTGAGTCAATCTCCCATCATGTCTCTGTCACTATCTCTGTTTCATCTATTACTCTCTCCTGCTCTCCTCAGTCCAGCTTCCATTTTCATTTTTCTCTTCTCTCCTCACTGCTACACCATTGCTTTCTCTCTCTCTCTCTCTCTGTCTCTCAGTATGTCATTCTCTCCACAGCAGATGATAATTGTACTTGTGACACATTTCCCCTTTTCTTTGTTCATTGTGGTCTCGTTCTCGAATCAGCCACATGACTCTTTCCCACACTGCTGCAGAGCAGATGAGACACCACAAGTTTATGAGGGGATAAGGCCTGTTATCAGGATAAGACAAGAATGATAGCAATGACACCCAATATGGTGGTCTGTTTGGTACTTTTTGTATCAAATTAGATGGACAAATAGAAATATACACAACAATTTATTAACGCTTTGTTTTGGTTTGCTCATACCCTTACATATAATTGGCTCTAAAATCATCTTTAAACAATGTTCTTAAAACATACTTCTCTTAACTTGGTTCCTTAAAGATTTTGCCTGGAAAGGACCAATCAGTGCTAAGAGTAAACATAACAGAACCAGTCAGTTTTTTGCTCCTTTACCATGTCTTTTTACCGACACATGCACTTCTGTAACTTGGGTGAAAGGACTTTAAAAGATCATTAAATGTTGCTCAGTCCAGAGTTTTAGAGTCTCAGAAATAATGATTCTATCAAAAAATTATTGACATTATTCTACCTCTGTGAAGAGTCCTTTTTGTAATCTTGTTTCAACTTGTTAAGAAGCTTAACTTTACCATTAGCTAACCTGAGAGTTAGCTTGCTAATTTTAACTACAAAGCTCAAGCTCAAGTTTGCTAGCAAGATTTCATGTAAGTGACTAAAGTTCCCTTTTTTACTCGGAAAACGCTGATTTTTTTTCTATCTAGAGAGCTAGCTTGAAGACAAAGTTGAAACAAAAAGAATTTAATACCAGCTCAGGTTTAGCTTGCTGCTGAACAATAGTCATCTGCTGCTAACTCCACCTGCTGCTGAACTCTAACTGGGTTTGTGTCAGTTTATACCTCATGTACTGCAGCAGACACATAGTTATGACCAGTGTCTCAATTTAATACATGCGTCTGTGCCCAAATGTCTGGTATATTAATTCCACCCAGTATTAATTACATTGTTTTTGTGTATCAAAACGAGGGACTAAACAGACTGAACTTCTTTTTCACAAAAAACAGTGAAAACTGCTTTCTGTAAAACCTGAGCAGATGCCACCTTCTAATATACAGATATTTTGTAACTAATGACTTCTCACAGTTGAAAAATAACTGATGCAGATTACTCTCAAAAATTAGTTAGGATTTAGTATTAATTTTTATTGATATTTACTTTTTTCAAGGCTGTGCTAACAATTAAAAATCTCATTTCAAAGCTTTTCTGCCATTGAACCTTTATTTCTCATTGCATTTTAGTGTTTACTGCCTCAGCATTGTTTTTTTCCCTTTTTCATTGAATTAAGACTGAACCTGCATTATGTATGTTGGCTGACTAAAATCTATGGGTACAAGACCACATTTACACATTAATATACCATTCTCACCTCTCCATTGTGCAGCCCAGCCCCCACCAGCCCATTCATCACCACAGGCTGGTTGTCATTTTCATCCAGAACCTTCTCTGGTACTGGTGGAGGTAAGTCCTCCTCAGGTTCCTCCTGAGGCCTGTGGGAGGGAAGGCTGGCATTATCAGAGCGCCTTTTGGCCTCCATGTCTGCACTGTGGCGACTCTTCTTGTTCAGGTCGATGGAGGCGTACTCCACCCCTGTGCACAGGGGACCCCGCTCAGGTGTGCAGGGGCTGAGGTGGCCGTTGAGAAGGGCAGGGGGATGATGCGGGGGTTCAACGGGGCTCAGCTGGATGGTACCATTGGGGAGGTCGAGTTCTGATGGGGGGTCTTTGAGTTCCTTGACCGTCTCGTACAGGGAGTCTTCAGCACTGACGTCACGTGACGCTGCCTCCATCTCCTTCACCACCTGCATATTAGATACATTACATACACTGAATTCATTATGTTTCTAGATGAGCATGTTACATTCATTGCCTCTGTTTCTCGCTATAAACTCAATCAATCCATTTGTGGAGTTAATCAAATTAAATATTTTCTCTGTGATTTGAAGCTCAGCTCAATCCACAGAGTGAAGATATGAATTGGCTGTTGTGTGAGTTGACTTTAAACAATGACCTCATAGGTGCTGTCCCCTGAGGCTGGGGGTCCGTCTCCAATAAGGGCGTTGTTAGGTGGAATACTGGGAAGCTCGCGGTCCTGAGGACACTTGGAGGACCTGAGCTCTGATTGGCTGGAGAGCATCTCCTCCGACGGCTGGGGGCTGGTGTCCTGTGTGTCCGAGAGGACTAGTGGAGCAGAGAGAGAGAGAAAGAAAGAGGTGCATAAAAAAAGCTTCCCATTTCATGACATTCAATGTTTTTATGAGATTATAACATAAACCTCAACATGGTTTTGTAATGAGTCACAATTTCCTTATTCACCACTGTGGGACAGATCTATTGCTATTTACAGTTTTCTGTTAGTGATATTTAGTACCCAGCTCAGTAAAAATGACTAAGAACATTACATACTGTAGATGTGGCTTTAAAAAACAACAGCTGAGTGTTGAAATGAACCAAAGCTGTGGGACAACAAAGATGTTGCATAACAACAGCTGCTAAGAAAATGTTAATATCAAGTAGCTGAATGATAAAAGACAGCAGAAACATTCACACATCTTCTTGACAGTGATTTAAAACTGTTTACTGCATCAACAACAAACACATCACATGTTGAGCCAAAGCTAACTAGCTAAGTGGCTTACTTGTACCGCTGGTTAGAGGACCATTGTGAGAGGTACTGACAGCTGCATCAGTCGCCGGACTGTCTGCTGATTGGCTGATCGTCTCTCTCTCTGACACCTGCACAACAAAGGAAAACATGTTTGTCACTGCTGGGTTTAGCCCCGAGGCTCGCAGCTCGACTCAGTGCTGACAAATCCAAAGCATTTCATGCGAATAAAACATCTATCTTTATTATTATTATTACTATTATTATCACTGATACATCAATTACATGCCAAAATCAACCCTAAAATATCATGAAATTCAATCAATCTGCACTTGTCAGCTTGCAAAGGATAGATGACACCCACATCTCAGTGCAATCCAGAAGTAACAGTTATTAGACTGTAATGTGTTTGGAAAATTATTTGAAGGATCTTAAGGATTTTGGGGATATGTCTCATATTTGCAGTACTGATTACATTTCCATGCCTCCCTGTTGTTTATCTTTTCTTTTCTTAGCTTTTCCAATCACATTACTGATTACTTCAAGCTCATTATCAGTATGTAATGCATGCTTAATTAAATGCAGAGTATTTTTATCCACCAACAATAGACACGGAGAGATAACTCTCAATTTCTGCCAGTGTAAAAAGAACAAACTGTTGACTGATTTATGCCTAATGAAGATACAGTGCCGTTTATCCTAATCTTTGTTGTAATTTGGTTTATTCAGACTGAGCTGATCTGACATCCCTCTTTAGTCTGAAAACCCTCACAATGACACATCTTGCTTTATGCTGTTGATGTCACTTTGGTTTATTAATGAGATACACTGACACCAAGTTAAGAATCATCGCACAGCCCGACTGAGGCGGGTATCACATGAATAAAAAGAAAACCACAGGAGAAGAAGCTTTATGGATGCACACTGTCGAATCTGATCCCCTAATTTACCTTCCCTCCCTCTAAAGTAAAGTTGAATCTACGGAATAAAACAACCCCACCAGCTGGCAGCGATTCAGCCTTGCTCAAGGACACTTCAGCAGAACCGATTTTTTTTCTAACACTGAGTCTTAACACCATGTCCTTCAGTTGAGGGCTGTTTCCATATTTACTACATCACGTGGCAAAAACCAGCAGCTGAATCATCTCTACGACTAAGCAAACACTCAAAACAACACTCCCAAAGAAACTGCACCAATTAACACCGCATGCACTGAGCACCTGCCGCATTGAGGCACGATTTATCAAAAATGCACTTTAAACATAAACTATCATGTTTTTATAGGCAGAGATTTCTCTCCTTCACTCACCACTGAGCTTAGATAACACTGAGAAAATATATTAACTGGAGCAAGTCAAGATTCTCTTTGTTTAGGTGGGTTGTTTTCCTTCTGTGTGAACAGAAGATTGCGTATTAGAAGCTCCACAACCCCACCTAGTGGTCCAATACTCTCATAACTATTGGTGCCAATGATGTAATCTTTAACTATTATGTGACCCAACTATTTCTCATCTGTTGTTTTGTTTTCTCGACCAGGGTGGGAAATAGATACGAGGCAAATAAACTATTTTAAAATCTTGTCTCAGCATCACTTAAGTTTCATGTTTCTTCATTTATTTCGCATTCAAATCCTGATAAAGGTCCTCATGGTATTGACTGATGAAGACAATCTAAAATTTCTTATGCATTTTGGAAATAAGCTCAAGTTCCATAATGACTGATATTTTTGTTTATATCCTCTAAAAGTGCAAGATGAAACCAACCTATAAACAATGCACTCACACAGCATATGCCTTAACACCTTCTTAACTTTCCAAGGATCTACAAATGGCTCACACTCCTTTATTTGGCCAAATCTAACAAAAACACGACATGTGGTGATTGATTACATCTCGATCCAGACTGAAAGAAAGACACAACTAACCAATTTGACTGAAAATGTGATTAAAAAGGGAACTGAGGGAGGTGAGGAAGAGAGCTCTGTCACCATGTTCGGATGTGGCTGTAGTGGAAGACAGCCAGACAGATTGTGGAGGAGCGAAAAGAGCCAATCTACACATCCGCAAAGACAAAGACCCCCATTCAAACTATCAGGCTGTGACATGGTCCATCATTTAAATGGGCTCCTACTGAACACAATATGACCAACCGGCAATTGAGGGTTGGAGTGAAGATATCCATCAAATGTTAAAAAAGGCCCTGAGGAATGTGTATGTGTATGTGCACACGGGAGCATGTAGGCGAACACACACACACACACACACACACACACACACACACACACACACACACAAAAACGAGACCCGAGAGGGAGAGAG
>JAQMCX010000019.1:1476059-1516192 GCA_029814765.1 Acanthurus leucopareius | reverse complement strand
ACACACACACACACACACACATACAAGAGGCCCGGGAGGGAGTGACAGGATAAGAGAGTAAGTGGATGTCACTTAGTCAGAGAAAGCAAGGCATTTGTCACACTTAAATGTTGCTTGGTTACTGAAGCATCAGTATTGTGGTAGTTAGTAATTATTATCTACTGCCATGACGAGATGTTCAAGTGCACATAGTGTCAGTATGAATAGCAGAAACCTAGAAAGCACAAAGGTCAACTCTATGAATAGTAATTATTTACTTTTTTGAAATTGTTGTGTCCTTTATCTAATTGCAATGTTGACTTTAACATAAAATTTTCTTTTAAATTGGATAAAGATAAACAAACACATCCTGCAATATTACAAAAATAGAATTCATAAATTGCATCAATGGGATTTAATTTAACACATTTGCACTCCGAACAGCTGGAGGCTGTAAATCAGCTGTGTGTCAGTAGGTTTTGTTTTTTTGTTTGTTTCTGTGTCAGTGTGGTGGAAGTGGGTTAGAAGACAAATGTCAAACTGTGTGTTTGTTTTTTTTTGTGTGTGTGTGTGTGTGTGTAGGAAATCAGGTTAGAGATGTGTGTGTGAGTTGTTCAGGCATGCGGCCAATGTGGAGGCTCTACCCGCAGCCTCATTTACAAGTGGTTACACCGCCTGATTACAGACATGTCACTCACACACACTGGGACTAATGAGGACTGTATGTGAGTGTGTGCGCTCGTATACGCGTGTGTGTCTTGCTGAGAGAATGGATCTGAATACAACGTTTGAATTTAATTATTGATCTTTCTTGAGTTTCCCAGAGAGTCCCAAGATGTTACTGAATCCTGAACTAATCTATCTTTAAAAACATTAGTGGTTACACACGATCGCTTGCACGCGTGAGAAACTGTGTCAGAGTGCAAGTGTGTATGTACGAGTGTTTATGTAAATCTAGATGTCCACACATACGCAATTACTGATCACACACTTTGGCAAGCTGACTTGAAAGACACAGCTGTTCCCCCCCACATCAAACATAACACACTTAACACACACTAAAAATACATCAAAAACAAAGAAAGAGAAAACTTGAAACCTAATCACAGTTTTAGAAATTAATGCTCAGGAACTTTTCCATCAAAGCCGCCCTCTAAGATTCTTTAGTATCCCTTCAAATCGTCACTTTATTTCCCTTAAGTTTGATATTTTAGGACATTTCCTGTCTCCACCAGTCTCTACTGGTTCCCTTTTATAGGCCTTTTATAACAAAAATTAGAAACCCCCCGAAGGGTATTTTGGCAAAAAAGGAATTGATTCAAAACAAGAAAAGATTGTACCCAACTTGAACTGAAGTGACAAATCTACAGGCTGTTGTGCAACGTCCTCTTATTTTTCTGCTCAAAAACTGGTTTTACTTTAGGTTGTTTCACCAGACTGGACTGGAACCAGTTTAAGTACCTGAACAATTTTGATGGAAATTACCTAAAGTGAAACAAATTACGAAAGTGACACATGTGCCTGGCCAAAAAACAGTTCAATCCATAAAGCCCCTTAAAAAAACAGAAAGTATCAGGGTTTTTGGGTTTTTGGGTTGTTGTTTTTTTTTTTGCATGAATACAAAAATCAGTCATGATGCATTACTGCCAGCACTTTCAACCTGTATTTGTATGCTAAGCTAAGGTAACCAGCTGAGTATTTCTCAAAAAGCCAAACAATTTCCTTAACATCTGCTGTTCGTTCTTCTAGTTTTGCAAGAAAAACTCTGCAGTCAAACTCACTCCATTCATGAGGTTCTCATGGTCTCCTGCTGGGTGTCCATTGGCCGCCTTCTTCTGCCTAGAAAGAGCAGAATGGAGAGATTAGAGGATAAAGAGAGGGAGGGATAAAAGGCAGATGATTATAGAGCCCGGAGGACATAATATTGTAATTTGAGGTGTCTGCGTGTTGTGTGGATCTGGAGGAAAATTAAGCTGTTTCTCTCCTTGGCTCTTTGGCTCAGGTGCAAGCCTCGGTGTTATTCATTGGTTTGGCTCTTGGCTCTAATGAAACAATAACTATGAAGCTATAATGCTGTTTTTCAGATTTAATGGTGTTGGGGGGGTGGAGGGGATGTTAAAATCCACACGGGTTTACAAGGTCTTTTATTCCCTCACCTACTGGCTTCGAAAACAAAGTATAATTTGTCAAAAAAGTTGGATGTCACGAGGTTGTCTGCTGTTTTTCCTGTTGCATCCTCTGAGTGACAATAAAAATAGCAATGACTGCCTTAATTTGTGTACTTTCTGTATTATTGTTGGTTTTATTCATTGCTGTGCTCTTTATTGACTGTGGTTTCTGAGCCAAATTGGCCATTAGGGACATTAGAGCTCTTTTAGCTGTTGGGGATGTATATATATAAAAACAATTACATTCTACATTTCCTACATGCTAACCCATTTAAAGAGCACACACACTCATTTATAACTGTTACATTAAAAACATATGATCCCCAAGGACATTCTTTACTGGTGCTCAGCAGAACTGTTCCTCATTGTTGCTGCATCTATAATTACTGTAGCTAAGAATGCTCTCTCAGGTATTTATGCTATTTTCAACACTGCAAAGCCGAGTCAGCGATTTCCAGCACAAGTACATTGTGTTTCGATAGTTGGCTGCAGGAAGGGTCAACTAGTAAAACCAGGAAATACGCATGACTTTCCTGACTTCTTCTTAATGTGTCAGTGTTTCCTGCAACAACAACACTAATCACGATCATATAGGTCATGTGTGTGTGTGTGTGCGCGTGTGTGTTTCTGCACTCACCCCTGGCAGCCAGCACACAGCAGCAACAACACAGAGACCAGCAGCAAGGCTGTGAGGGTGCTGAGGGTGATGGCCAGGACCAGCTGCCCACTGCCCAGCCATGACGCCACCCCGGTAGCAGCTGCCGCCCCTGACCCGACGACGCCCGCCTCCGGCCCCCACCACACTCCACTCAGCACCGGAGCCATGACGCATCACACTGTGGGAGGAGGGAACATCAGGCAGGTACCAGCTGGGGAAACACACACATAAAAAGAAAAACACATTTAATTACACAAATTAAATAATTTAAATGTTATTTTTTGTTTTAATATCATTTCTTAAAGGAAAGAGAAACTAAATAGGTTTGTATCTTGTGGAAGAAACCCACATTATTCCATTTTACATAAGATTAAATATTTAGTGGGAGAATCTGCATTTTCATCACATCCTAAATGCTCTCTGTTGGTTGAGGATAAGTGCAGTTTACTGAAGGATACAGTCAGACAAACTCTGCCAACTGTGTCTATTTGTCAAGCAAACAAACTGTATGAAGCTGATTTTGATGCAGCTGCTTCATCTTAAGAAGCTGTGATGGCCCTCCACCTATTCTATTATGAAAAATTCGCAATTTAAGACATGAAAACTTTAATCTGAGCACTGCAGACAGTAAAAACTACATCTTACATGGAACATGTTTTAATGATCAGGCCCTGAAATCTTACTTTCATGCAGGTCCTGCAAAGTCCTTGATCACTTTGCGCCTTGCATCAATTAATAAAAAGAAATGATTTAATAATACTGTTGAATTCACTGTCAACCAGCAGCTCAACTTCATATTGTGCCCAGCAGGTGGCAGCACATGGCAGAGTCAGACTGCAGTATGGGAGTTTGCTGCAGTGGGTCTCACACCAGAGCCTCCACAGCTGCTGTCTGGGCTCTGCAAACAGCATAAGCAACCTCATCACGTCTCTGTATAACAGCCAAAGTTGGGTTTCAGTGAGCTGATGGAGCCCCTGATGTTATCTCGGCTGATTTATGGCGCCATGTCCTGCTGCAGGTGACTCAGGGCGGAGGGGGGGCGGGCGACGGCAGGGATGAGCTCGTGTGTTGCTATGAGCTTAAGAAAACTCCAAGTGAAACAAATAAATGTGGGGGCGGAGGGCTTGAGTGTTCCTGTGAGGACATTTGGCACTGCAGTGAAAGATATGGAGGGCAGGGCAGGGATGAAGAGATGATCAAAAAAAGAGAAAGTGACATGCAGCAGTGAGTGACAGGAGGAGACAGTGAGCAGGAAGGAGAAAAACACTCAAAGTCAGGAGTGTTTTCTCTCTGGTTATCTATCCATCTGCCCTCTTTTGCCTGTCCTTCTGCTTTCAATCAGCCGACAAGACAGCTACAGCAGAGCTGGCAATGATCGGGAGACACTGACAAAAATATGTCAATCTACCTTTCCTCATCTATTCTTCTCCAGTGTGTGTGTGTGTGCTTGAGCCAAACTCCTGTCTAAAGCGATGTGTATATGCGTACACAATATGTGTATTTTGTGCCGGTGGTGAGAAAAAACACTCCATTGTGTCTCTCTGCTCGCCTATGCTAATGCGAACGGGGAGTGTGGGAGCTGGGGGAAGCGCACCGCCGTCTTCTAGCGGCAAAAGGAAGTTTAGTGGCGATTCAGACGGAGCTGCAGAAGCCAATTTTAACTTCTTCTTCAAAGGCACTGAGGAATTCCTGTTTTTGTTGAAACGCCGGGCTGTGTTTTCCCAGATGAAAAACACACCGGGGCTCGTGTTGCTATCAGTGTGAGTGGATGGTGAGAGGCAAACATAACCTTACCTTGACACCTTGGATGATTAGTCAGGTTGGCCTCGCCTGGAAGAGAGCAGATAAAAATGAGAAGGGGGGTAGAGTGAAGCACTGAGCTGAATGTTATCCTTCGAGGGTGTGTGTGTGTGTGTGTGTGTGTGTGGATGCATGAGGGTGGGCTGGGCGAGTGTGTGAGTGGAAGAGCAGCAAGGGAGTTGTGAGCATGTTTGTGTTTTTTAATACCCATATCAAATACATATTGGACAACAGGCTGCCTGCAATCTCGAGGACACACACATGTACACACACACACTCTGTTTGAGCCTCAATATTCTCTTACACACACACTTAATGTCCACGTTATTGACCAGTCTGCCCATGTAACTGAGAGGATAATGACCAGGTGACATCATGTAACACATGATATTCACTGTTCCACATAATGGACACACACACTTTCACACAGTCAATAAACTTGCTGAGATTTTTGACCTTGATCCCCCTGATTTTTTCCCTAAAAATCAAAGTCTGCATGTGGTCAAGTTATTTTCAGGACTTGCACCCTCGACATAACAATCACCTGCTTTGAAAAACTCCTTCATTGTGTCTCGTGTGAGAGGCTTCGTGTCCAGGTGTCACTATCAAGCCGCTGTGTGCCAGCTCGCGTGTGTCTCTGACTGCTGGCACTTAAACCAGAATAATTACAGCACTGTGTCACCATGGCAACATTCCCTTCTTCCTATCAGCGCTATTTATGGTGGGAGAGAGAGAGAGAGAGAGAGAGAAAGAGAGAGAAAAAAAAATATCCACAGATATGTTTTGAACGCAACTCATACTGTGGAGGAATACTAAGCTGCAGGTGGTGTGTGGTTGTGTCTTTACGCTTGTTTTTGAGCTCAGCCTTCATCGTACGTGTGCTGGATGATGATGATGAAGCTGATGGAGTCAAATTAAAAAAGTTTAGGATCAGCTTCCAGACTCCCAGTCAGGGTCCAACTAACTTTTTTCTAAAGATTTCATCATCTAGTGTTCTTCCTGCTCAGGCATCAACCACAGAGATAGCTTAGTTGCCATTATATAAACTAACTATACAGGTGACATCATATGCTGACAGGTGGTCGTGTATGGTATGATGTCATACCCCTGTCTCTGTTCATGTACGGTAACTAGCATCAGAAGGAGGCAATCTCACTGTCAACAGAGCAGCTCCATCAGCTGATAAGATGTAGCTGAATTCTTTGGAAAAAACAAGTTGGACCTTGTGTTGAGACTTTTTTTGTCGAGTTGATGTTTCCGAGGTCAACAATAAAACCCTCTGTCTGTGCTCTCTGTCAAGATACACTGAGTTTAGTTTAGTCACTACGGTCATGTAATCAAAAATAGCCACAGAATAAGATTACTAATTAGAGCAGATCCATCAATTGATGCTCTCACCTGACTCTTTTTTTAGTCTCTTATAGTGATTCTGATACCTGAACTCAAGAAATAAAGTATCAATACTTGCTTTTCCCCTAATTTAAAACCATAAACACTGCACAGTACTCACTGGGATCTTTTTCATGCAATGTTACATGGCCAGGAATCACTGTGGCATTTTGGGTCCTCAGTGCAGTAAATTAGATTGGTGCATTCCTGTGCTCGATCGCTAATGAGAAGATGAAAAAATTCAAAGCATGCAGCTCTTCATACAATGGGAAGCTGAGGCCCCGCTGACCCAACGGGCCAATCATGATGTTACATCCCCATTTTTATAATCAAATATTTCACTTAAACCAAACTTATGACAAGAATGAACACTAGAATGATGAGATTTACCCAAAATGAAAAATCATCTTTTGGGAAAATCTATCTGACGTGTGCTTTGATGTGTGGTTTTCACTTAGTGCTTTCTGTAGTTTAACCCATGTCCCCTCTGCAACCAAGATTTATGACCTGAACTGTAGCCAGACACCAGGGGGCGATCAAGATGTTTTGGTTTCACTTCTGAGGAAACTTCATGCTGAGAATTTACAGTAAATAGTCATTATTAGCAAACTTAAGACAGAGATTGTTATCTGTTTGACATTACTTAGTCAGTTTGTTGACTTTATGACTCCCCATTATTCATCCTCTTGTTATTCTACCTTTAGCATTAGTCATTCTCCTGTAATTGCACTGTTCAGCAAACATTACAAAGCCCTGTACTCATGTAGCCTTAACTTTTTCCCTTTGAGGTACAGAGCTCCAGCACATTCCTTGCACCCCCTATCATCTCAGTATTCCCTGTCTTCTACTCTACTATGCCACTTTGATGTCTCTTCCATCGTGACTCAAATGGTATGAGGAACCTGTTAAGTACAAACAGAGATCCAGCTCTGCATAACATTGCCGACATTTTTCCCCGCTGAGCAGAAAATATGCGTGGAATAAACCATTATTCCCTCTGAGGAAAGACTTCATTCCTAAATACTTGGTAAATACCATACATGAAAAGCTCTGAGAAACCTTTTCGCTGTGGAAAACTCCTCACAGGCCACAACCATGTGATACAAAACACCGAGCCAACGACTACAACTGCACTCCCTCATGCTGTCATTCTCTTTCTCCTGGCGCTTTCAGGCTTTAATGAAAGAAAACAGGAGCCTTGGACGAGAGACAATCAGTGTGGCTGTCTTCTGTTTCAAGCCATAGAAAATAACTGACTGGAAAAGCCATTTGAAAAGCAATGCGTTATGGGAATTTAAGGCAAGAATCCAAAGTCTAACCTCGCACAGCTGGACACACGCACACACAAATAGACCTGAGTCTAACTAAAAGCCCCATCAAGGCTTCCATGCAAGAAACTAGAGCCAAGAAGCTGCGTTATCCAATCTGATCCCTGCTGCTCTACAGGCACAGACCCTACCTGACACTGCAGTGAAGCATACCCGCCAGGCAAAGCTGTGTGTGTGTGTGTGTGTGTGTGTGTATGAATTTCATCTGTTGGACAAGCTGTTATACAGCAGCAAAAGACAGAGTGGGAAAGAGAGAGAGATTTTACATCCACAGGCAGAGCAGTGCTTCACTTTCTTTCCTTTGTGGCAGTGTGACACCTCCCTCTGCAGGGTCCTCTGGGTGTGCACAGACGGCGAAGGTTTACAGCTGGATGGCTGCTGAGAAATGAGCCCCAGGAAGCTTCTCAGAGGAGAGCTAGAGGCATTTCCACAATAATAAATAATCCAGTTTTCAGGGGGGGGGAGCCTCAACTTTCTTTTCAGCAGTCATGCTAGAGCGGGGCACGAAGCCCAAAGCAGCATTTCTTAAATTTTAAAAGGAGTCAGGAGAGAAGAAAGTGATGAAGTTTAAATAATTAGAATTTTGCTTCATTTGCAGAGCGCACCTTTCCAGGGCAGCTAACTTGGAATTATCATTATGAAATAATTACATGCAAAAGCACTAATTTGTCTTGCTTTCTTTTATCTTTCTGGACAGCAAAAAAGATGAACACACGCATGCACAAAACGTTAAATTAGCACAACACACGGTCACACTGACAACACACTTTGTAGCTCTAAAGAGACCAAATCAACCCAAAGATTTTATGATCACAAACAACATCGCAGAACCCTGCGGGGGTCTCTCAACTGTTGCATACTGTGCACCAAATTTCAAACAAAACTATCATTTAAAAAGAAAAAAGAACACATCAAAGCCTCCTCTAACAACCTCCATCTCACCATTTCATCACCGTTTCTCACCCCCAGCATGCAGCATCGTACCACAGCACTGAAGGCTGGCAAGTGGCTGTGAGAGAGGAGGAGGGGGGGAGTCCTTTCTTTGTTGATATAATAATATCACAAGGGGGATATGGGCACGACTGGGGTTAATAACCAATAACTTGCCAATTAAAGCAAGAAGTATGTGCATAAAATACAAATATACTTAAATTTAACACACTAAGAGCCCTTTTAATGAGGTTTTGGGGGAAGTTTTTAACCTGAAAACAAAGAATAGACATGGACACATCCCATAATATACAACTCGCTGACCATCTTGTCTGACCGGAGGGCCATTTGGATGGTGGGGGAGGGAGAAATGGGGGAAGGGAGAAGAAGGACAGGGGACTGCTGCCAAGAGAAGGGAGAATGGAGGATAAAGAAGGAGAGAGGGATGGGAGGAGGGTTACTGAGATGTGAAGAGATCATGAAGCAACCAGAAGAAAACAGAGTTTGATGAACGAGAGAGAGGACGAGGAGAAAGGGAAGTGAAAATAAAGGGAGAAAGAAGTGGGGAAGGAAACACAGCAAGTAGGCAGAAAGGTGTGTATGCCTGCATAGTCATATGGTGAGACACAAATGCGCGCACACACATGCACACACCCGTCCCGAGGGAGGCTTGATGAAATACAGCTCCCCACAGGCTGCAAGAGGGACCCTGCCCTGACAGAGACAAACACACACACACACACACACACACACTGAAACACGCCTACATCAGCTGAACTAAATGAATCATTTCAAGTGAAGAAACCTACAAGTGTCAGTTCAGAAATGACGTGTCAGTATATGTGTGTGCGTGTGTGTGTGTGTGTGTGTGTGTGTGTAGCTGTATATGAAATCCAAGTCACCTCAGGCAATCTAATCCGCTAATCAGTGTCCATCTCTGCGTGTGTGCCTTTGTATGTGCCTGTGTGTGTGTGTGTCTGCAGGAAAGCATGAAAAGCATGAAAACAGGTGCTTCAGATCAAGGGAAGTGATTTGTGTTGCCGTGGCAACGCTGCCCATCCTAGGGGTTAATGGTTTTAGCATGAGAGGAATTGATCTATCCTCCCTAAATGGGGAAATTGAAACTGCATAATTTAGCAAGCCCCCCCCCCCCTTTCCTCCCCCTCCCTCTCTCATATTACAGATGTATGTGTTATGTCTCCATCTATACACAACAGAGCTACACTCCTCTCTCTCTCTCCCTCTCTTGCAAGACACAGTAGCTTTATTTGTTAGCAGCAACATTTATATTGATCTCCCGATGGGGACACGTAATGAAATATAAGGCATTTTTCCCTCGAGCAGGTAAACGTTTCACTCCCCGAAGATTCAAAGAGGAGCGACAGTCTTGCAACAAAGCCTCTTATCTTTTCATTCGGCGAGGCACACTGCACATTTTCTCATATGTTAAATCCGTTTCTTTTCCCTCTGTGTGCATATTATACCGCAACGTAAATATTTTGCTTGAGGTGAACTATATCCTCCAAGTTTTTGGACATGTCCACCTAATGATAAGTCCTTCACCGCCACATTTTAAAGGACGGCTGGGTGGTCCCGTGGTTAAGCAGAGAGTCTGGTTTCAAGAATTCAACCTCATCTTTTCTTTACTTGAATCCCTTCCAGCTGCGAGGCCGCAGAAGCAGCAACATGTGTCAAATGTCTTCACCGTAGCATTACAGTGTCCTTTCCTGCCCCATTACAGTCCACAGAGGCTCTGTGTGTTTATGTTAATGCGTGTGTGTGAGTGTGTGTGTGTGCCTGTAAAATCGGCCTCTAGTTAATGTCACACAGCCCCATGGGACAGAACCATTTCCTGTCTTCCTCTCCGGTTTCTTTCCAGGGCAATGATGACCAGAAAGCCTCCCACTGGCCTGAAGATGTTGCAGCGCACAGAGACGCCACTGAACCAGAAACGGCTGTGTTTTAATTGGATAACACAAAGCTGAAATTTAATTGAGGCCGGATCTCCTCAGGCATTTCACTTATATGACTACTAGCTTGAAAATGTTATTTTCAGAATTTCAGGGTATTTTTTTGACAAATAGAAGAGTTTTTGTAACCTCAGATTTTTTAAAAAAAGCTTATATTTGGTATATAAATCACTGTTGTGCTGCGTGGTTCACATTTCGTCTTAATTTCTCCATTTTTCAGCATCTCATGCAGGCTTTTCCCCCTTTATTCCACTTTATCTATGCCATTATCATCTTTTTTTCCAATGCCTAAGGCTGTTGCTTTGCATTTAAATTGTTTGGGCTTCATTCTGTGAGCGTTTGTTCAACTACGCTCAACAGCGTGTAAATGTGCGAGGTGCTAACACACTCCACAGACACACCACTCATCCTCTCACCCTCAAACACTTAAAGCATTTCAATTTCAGTTCCACTTTTCTCCTCCCCTCCCTTCCTTTGTCCTCCTGAAGAACAGCTTTCTCATGCCCGCCTTGCTGTGTGTCTCCTATGTATGAATAATCTCTCGGTTTTTGATTCTTTTTCACACGCTCCCTCCCTCCTCAAAAAAAGGGGAAGTGAACATTGGTGTCAGGGTTGCGAACCTCACCCATGAGTAAAAACAAAACTGTCTGCAACTCCCAAAACGACAACGTGCAAAAAACAAAGTTAATGCATGTGTGCTTGCTTAGGTTAAAATGAAATGTCAAAAAAACTGAGCTAAATTCAAAACTAGTCATCATTTGATCCTCTATGTAATGACAAAGCACTTTTTTTTCCCTGGTTGCTCCGACAGAAAAAATGTGTCCTGTCACTTTCTCAAATTGATTAGCTTTGTGACAGAGCTGCCACTCAGCTAATAATCCAAGGAAGGGAAAGAAGAAGCAACTTTAGTAATTGTGCATTGAAGCCACCGTCAGCGATTAAACAAACCAGCCAGGCGCATCATCCAAATATGTAGATGGGAGCGTGAAAGCATGAAAAAAAAGAGATGGATTGCTGTAATGATTTCAGGGCTGTCACTCACATTTAAGTGACCTTCTCTACAAACACTAATGACGGGTCGGGGGTGTGGGGCTCTGAACTGTTGAACTCTGGGAAATGGAGAGAGGAGAGCTTGGACAGGGTCATAAGGTAATGTTGCTAATGAAGAGGGTTCACATGTGAGTCTCATTTGTCTGTCATTGTGCTTCCTGCCTTTAACTAAACTGATACTTTAAAAACAGACCTTAACTTCACTCATAAATGCAGATACACACACACACACACACACACGCCTCTGATTTGAGAGCAACAGATTTATTCAGCGCTGCGTAAAAATTCTCTATCATTGTCACCTTGAGATAAAGATTAGCATTAAAGTGAATGAGGAGTCCGTCTGACCACATCATTATTCAGTGGCGTCGGCCTTATAATGTGTTGAATAGCCGCCAAGATAAAGGGATTATCAGGGTGGATGGGATATGATGAAGGATGCTGTGTGTGTGAGTGTGTGTGTGTGTGTGTGTGTATGGGTGAGGTAATTCATTCTAAAAGCTGCTAATGAGATGCAACAGATGCCTGCAGACGCTTGATCTCATTCTCACTCGTTGCTTGTACACATGGACGACATACACAAATGCACATTCCCCATCAAAGATGCTTTAAACGCACCGTTATCATTCTTTCTTATTCCACGTCTTGCAGACACACTGAAAAGCTGTGGAGGCTGCACACCATCGCCGCTCCTGTGAGAAACTGCCACGCAGCACTTCATTTATCTCCCTCTGTGACAGCAGCCTTTTGGACAAAAGGCACAGGGCAATAGGGGGAATTAATAGGAGTTGTATGTGTGTGTGTGTGTGTGTGTGTGTGTGTGTGAGCATATGAGCAACTGAAATGGAAATGTGATCCCTCTTTACAAGGCTCTAACCTCAGCAGGGGTGGGTTTATTAGACAACCCAGACGGGGTGAATGGCAGGGGGTCGAACCTTTTCAACCCTCTGTAGTGTTGGACTATAACACACTGTGGCTGCGCTCGAGAGGGAAAACAAGTCTGGTGCGCTAATGGGAGTGTGTGTGTGCATATTTGAAGAGGTTAAGGAGCAGTGAGGAGGGAGGATGGGGAAGAGTTGGGAATGAAAAAGTGATGGGAGTGGAAGGAGGCTGAGGCCTGCTGATGCAGCTTGTGACCTTTTAGTGCGATCCATTTTTCCGACATACTTCCACCAGCTGAGATTGTTTAATATCACACCTCACACACACACACACACACACACACACACACACACACACACACACAAACTTAGCTCACATCCTCCCCATCTCTGGCTCTGATGGTGCTCCTCTCCCTTGTCCTCCACCTCAAATAAACCAACAGTTCTTTCGCTTTCCGTCATTCCTCTGTTCCAACAATCTGTATCTCTGTTCTCACCCTCCCTGTCGGTCTCTTTTTAATCTGTCGGGCTGTTCTCCCTCCACCTCTCTGGCTTCATCCGTCTGCCCTCAATCTCCCCTCTCACCTCCCCTCCGTCCCTCCAGAGTCTCGTCCTTCTCCAGACTTGTTCAACACGTCTGCTAGCCCATAAAGATATGGTAAAATATGGAAGCCTGCAGGGATTCAAAGGGCATATCTGCAATCGGGGGTGGGGGGGTGGATGGATGAGGAAGCCATGGGGGGGTTGAAGCCAAACACATACAAACTATGAGGAGGGGGAGGAGTTGGGGGGTAAGGGGTGAAGAGAGGGGGTTGGGATGCTGCAAGACATGGCAACCCTCAGACAGCAATCTTGAGATTTCCGGTTAAACCCTCACGCCTGAGCAACTCTGGGTGATTGCAAGAGGCAGATACGCCTGTGCCTCCACCTTTTTTTTTTTTCACAATTCCATTTGATTTCTCATTTCACAAGCCAAAAGCATTTTCCATATTTCATTTCGCAAAGTAGGAAAGGTGTTCAGTGAAAAAGAGGCACTCCAGGTCAGGGAGGAGGCATCAGAACCAGCAGCGCCTCTGCAGAGGAGGTGCATAAATTATCCATCTGTTAAGGAATAGTTCAATATTTTGGGAACTGGGCTTATTGATGAGAGTTAAAAGAGGAGATTGACACCACTCTTACTTCTGTATGGCAAATATAATGTTACAGCCAGCAGCATGTTGGTCAGCCTAGCATAAATATCAGAAACCTTCATATTAAAGGCAACACAATCTGTCAAGCTGTGGTATCTGTGTAAGTTCTTGGCTGTGTGAAGTTACCTTCTCCCTCCAGGAAGTCACTGTAACAGGCAAAGAAAAGGTCTAGCACAGATACCTGCAAAACCTGACTTATAGCTTGTTTGTAGTAACTTTTACACAACAACAAGACATAACATGTCAACTAGTGGGCTCGAGAGGTGCTGATAGGCAGATTTTGTTACCTTAAGGTACAGCAAGGCCAGCTGTTTCCAATCTTTCCGCTTAGCTATGTTAACCAACTAATTTTGGCAGCTTAATATTTACCTTCAAGACACTAAAGTGGTGCCAATCTTCTCATCTATCTCACTGCAAGAAGGGGAGTGAGCATATTTCTCAAAATGCCAAACTTCTTTACGCTTGCAGTCAAAGTAGGCAGTGTGACTCACTATTTACCACCAGTTTCACCTGTTGTTTGCCTGTGAAGACACCAAACATAGCTGTGCACTGCAGATGTCTCTCTACAACCACGACTGGAGCCAAAAAACTGCGTAATCCCACAGCTAAAACCTCCTTCTTCCTCAAACTTGTTTCTATTTTCGACAGCTACATGAACCAGAGCCCAAAACATGTATAATAAATATAAAACACGATTGAATATTTATTTACAAAGCGGCATTGGCTGCAACAGCCCCTCTCAAATCAGTTAATGGGGGTGTCTTAGTGTGTCCCCGGGGAGAGCTGAGAACCAAATGAACCAACTGAATGTGTATCAGGGCAGAAAACAGAACGGCTGCTGGTGGCGGAAAATCTGCTGTCAGTCACACACACACACCAAACACAATTATATACGCACACATTCAGGCACACTCAGGAATTTAGACGCAAAGATACAGCGAGAAACACACAAACACACACACACACAGTCATCTGAATAGAGATGAACCAATTAGCAGGCGACAGACGTCAGTGTGACAGAGAGATGGAGGGAGCGAGAAGGAGTGAGAGATGCGAGAGAATACATTAAAGCACTCAGTTTGCAGGCGGCGGCAGCGGTGGCGGCCGGAGAGGAGAAATGCAACTGAGACACCCTCACACCCTGACACTCTGACGCTGAAGTGGCCGGAGGCAAATCCATCCTGACACAGTGGGTGGATAATGTGGCAAAATGTGTGAGGAGAGCGGGACAGACGGAGTGACACTCGCCGATATTATTCACAGAGGGACACAGAGGAGGAAAGGCAGAATATAAATCCAGACTTTCCTCAGATAAATAGTGCTAAGTACAGATGGATGACAATTGAGAGGAAAAATCACCTGCATCTTTGAGAAATGTTTAAGAAAACAAGGTTTCAGGACTGCTTCAGTGCTCTAAATCCTGAAAGTTTCTGTAACTTTTTATAATTTGATTAAGGATTTACTTTCCAGCCTCTCAAAGAGGCCATTTTGCTGCTTTTCCATATCTTATAAGACAGTAAACTGAACATCTTTTAGTTTTGAACTCTTGGACGAACACATATAGATTAGAAGATCGTAACTTAGGGACATTTAACTAATTGATAAAAAAATAATAATCAGATTTATTTAATTCAATGGTAGTGGTTCTATTTAAACTGCATTAGGAGTCTGTACAGATGGACGTGTTAACCCATGTACGGTCGGTGTGCACAGCCTGCAGATTCAAACACTAAAATGGGGAAGTGCTGAAATTTATGTCTTGTAGCTTTTTGGATGGTTCTAACCAAATTTTAGTTTAACAACTTGGTCCAAAATCTTCTACAGGTGTTTAGCTGGGACTGTAATCTGCTACCTGAAAATGTAACTTCATGCAGCTAAGCCAGAAACTGCTAAAGATTGTGAATTTAGCAAGCAAGTTTAATTGCATTTTAATCTAGAGAACTGTTGGTTTCTTCTGTTTGTCCTTTGCCCACCACTGTGCACCACTGCACACACACACACATACACACACACACACACACACACTCAAACACACACACACACACCTGAACTCTAAACATACACACTCTTCCAGAGTGCCCCTCCATATCAAGAGCCATTACATCACAGCATTTGTAAATTACCTCTCGATGCTCCTGACCACACACTCATATCAGGCCATTAGCAAGGCCCTGGACACTTAACACACTCCACGCAACACACACACACGCACTCTTTACTGCTCTGACCCATCAAGTGCTGCTGATAGTGATTTCTCTGGTTGAAATCACCCTGGGTGAAATGTGTAATTCAACATATGACACTATATTATAGTGATAATGGCTTGTCTTTATGGTTTGGGTACTTAAGAAGTGTGCAACTGTCTATCAGCGTCAAATCAGTTACTGTGAATCAGATGATTAGAGCAGACAGGATGTTGCTCTGTGCAGACGGCGAGAATTTCTCAAAGGAGGAAGTCGATTAAAGGAAAAGGGACATGGGGTCTTTAAATAGATGCTGAGTGAAGAAAACCACCTCTTGGTCTTTGCAACATGTTATCCGCTCTATCTGCTGTCTTTTCAGTCATGTTCTGCTGCTTACTAACCAGAAAAATCCTAAATATAATAAAAATAATCTCTCTCAAAAAAAAATTCCCAGCTAAACTTTGTGCGATTGACGCTTCCGAAGCTTAAGGAGAGATAGAAAAGGCAACATCAGCTGACACAGCAAGGAGCATGAAATCATCTCTTGAAGGAGGAATTAACAGTGTGAACAGAGCCAGAGAAGAGATTGCAGATTTGGTCCTAAGCTGCTTGGGCACAAAAATGACATCCGCAATCCCCCTCACTTCCTCTGACAAATGTTTGATGCTCGATTTCCTAGAAAAACCCAACTAAAAGTTTGAAAACTTGAATTTGAAAATGCACTTATGATGCACTTAGGTGTGTACCGGACACTTGAGTGTTGCATTTCCCCTTTGAACCCCAACAGGAGACCACTAAAGGTTACAGAGTCCATCAGGATGTGTGTGTTTGTGAGGGAGTGAAGTTTGACAAGGGCTAAGCTCTGGTGTGAGGACGGTTGCCAATTGTATTCCAATGAGAAGTCTAAAAATATCTCACACTCAAACACACACACACACACACACACACGTACCTTCCCAGGCAAATAAGCTAGGGATCAGAAGATAGAGAGCGGGATTCCCGAGAGGAATCAGTGGAATGTAAACAGGCCACCCACACACACATTCAGAGTGCTTAATCAGAGGCCGTGAGATGACGGCCTCATCTGGAAAAAGATGCCCCAGAGAACAGCTCAGTTTGTTGGGATTGTCCTCTCGGTTTACCCCGTCTGTCCTCATATCGTCCTCCAGAACGCCTCATGAGAGGCCACAGGAATGCAGCTGCGTGCTGGGAAATATGTCAACCTTCACCCTTTTGTTTTTTTGCATTAAACATCCTGCGTACAAACCTTGCAGAGTTTAATGTGCAATAATGCAGCTGCACCTATAATAAGAGACATTAGTATTTAGGCTAAAGCTATACCATGGGTACTAAGACTCCATAAAAAAACAAGACGGATTTATTCATGTTATTATCTCACACACACACACACACACACACATACACACACACACACACACATTAATAAAGAGGCAGTTCTTTATTCTAATCCTTTGCATGGCTCATATAAGTGACACCAGTCCTTTTCTCCCTAAGTCACATTCATGTGTGTGTGTGTGTGTATGTGTGTGTGTGTGTGTGTGTGTGTGTGTGTGTGTGTGTGTTTGTGTGCGAGCTCAAACACATCACTCAGTGGCAATGAACATACCCAAGATGCACCTCAGCCGCTTTGAGACAACTATAATCAATTACTCCTGTAGCAGAGCTAAACTTTTGGGGTTTAGCGTGGCGCTCAGAAGCATTCATTTGACATGGTGTTTTTAATAATGCACACAAAGTTGCTAAACCCCCTGCTGTTTTTTACACTTTCTCCACCATATGACGCCATTGTTGTGTTATTAGGCTTATGGCCCACATAACCAGCTGCTCTAGAAATGACTTTCTGGGTCGTGGGGGGATTACGGTTAGGCTAACGCTGCAGCAAACAGTCCTGGGGGCCACAAATGGGTCAAACACTGCCACAATTCCAAAGCAGCACAAACAATGAAACAGCCAGCACTAACCTTGAAAGTTCATTCCTTCCTCATCAGAAAGTCACAAGGGGGCTCTTTGCAGTTAATTAGTAGGAACAAGTCTAGACAAGTGAAAGTAAACAGGAGCTAATTTCCTGTGTTTTGGCTTCTCCTGGCCTTGTCCTGTGGTTAGTCTCGCCGCTTAGCTTAGCAACATTAGCCTTGCTTCTGCTTGAGGCTACCGCAGCTATTGTTCTGCTGACAGGCCACTGATAAACAGCTGGTGGCGCCCTGTGTTTCTGTGGCTAAACTCGCCACAAGTGCTGCAAATAAAAAAGGAACCCCGGAGTTTGAAGCCGCCTGACTTTGAATGGGTGGATTCCCATCGTTTCAAGTTGGAGATTCTTTCTTTAGCTGGGACAGAAACTGTGTTCATTTCATTTCAGCTTTCAAGTCCTTTTATAGTGAGTTTGTTTGCAGAGCAGGCTGACACGTTTGTTTAGAAAAAACTGCATGGGTGAAAGAAAAAGAAATACATCAGTGGAAATGTAAAAACCACAAAAGACACACTACATATAATAGCTAGCAAGAAAGGACGAATGCATTTTCAAAGTTTCAGTGGCGAGTTCC
Organism: Acanthurus leucopareius; assembly: GCA_029814765.1. Lineage (NCBI taxonomy): Eukaryota > Metazoa > Chordata > Actinopteri > Acanthuriformes > Acanthuridae > Acanthurus > Acanthurus leucopareius. The sequence continues at coordinate 1,498,105 of JAQMCX010000019.1, read as the reverse complement.
GTCTCAGGACTGACTCGGGGTATAAGTGAATAAGAATATGTACAGAAAGACCATTTTAGATTTTAAATTAAAGGACTATAAGTGGAAACATGTTATGACTGAAAGAATCATGTCATCATTTCTTTCAGTCCGTCTCAACTACTATGTATAAAGTCAATACCCTTCAAAAGCACCTTCCTCATTGATACTTTGACTTCATACATTAAAAGATAAGAAATGAAAAGCCAATATGATAAAATAACACACTTTATGTGGTAACACTGGCCTTATATTTCACTGTATTATAACAACTCATTAAATTAGCCTGTAACAGTAAAGTGTCAAGCTGACAGCACTTTCATATGAGGTTTGTTTAAAGGTAAATAAAGCCAGCAGAGGTGTGGAGTTGGTCCAAAGAGCCCCCACTTCATCCTCAAAGGTTTTTACAGGAAACAGGGTGGAAAGGAAAGTAGAAAAAGATATAAAGCGACTGCTGAAGCACAACAAGCTGCTGGGAGGCTCAATTTACTCCACTGAAAGTACTGAAAAGCACCTTTAGGATTTAAAAAAAACTCTTCATAAAAACTCATCATGGAAAGTTATTGACCTTACATCTCTCGCTGATGATTTACAGTCGTACAAAGTCCTAACTGAACAAAGAGGCGTTTGTTATTCACCTCACAGAGCTTCCCATGAATAATTAATCAGCGCGTGGAGCTGTTGATCCATGTGATGATTCAATAATGAGCTCCATAGCCTGATCCTGGGATTTGTCGAGTGGAGCGTCACACGCTCTCTGGGGGAATACAGATCTCATTGCATTATAAAAAAAAAAAAAAGTTCAGAGCACCAGCAAAGACAGGATGTGCCAAAAGGTGTGATGTGTGACATATGTTACAACCTGCAGTTTCACCGGCGACACACATGGTGTTCATCAGTGCACTGACCCGTGCAGAGGAAGCGCTGACGGTGCAGCCGCGTTTATAGTTTTTCAGTATTGTGACGCAGCTTCATGGTCCTGAAATGAGAGCGAATCGATTTGGAAATGTCCATGCAGTTTTCTTTAGGAAGCTGAGAGAAAAACAAAACAACTGACACTTTTTCTGTCAAGGTTGTTTTCACTGCATTTTTTTGGATAGCTTCATATTAAAGAAATGAGAAAACATGTTGGAAGAGAGAGCTGGAGTGTGCAGAGGTCCTGCTAAGTATATCATATTGTAACTCAGGTAATGTTTTATCTCTAAAGTAGAACTAAAACCATTGAGCAGTCATTGTTGTTGTCTTAATTGAGGATTTTAACTGTTTATAGCTTATAATATTAAGATTTTAACCTTATTTTCTGTTTTGAGCCTGTGAGCTTTTATTTTGAAGAGCACATTCTGTTACCTCTTAACAAAAGGCAAAAAAAGAGGAAAAGTTAAAGAAAAGAAATGAATGTTTGATTTACTAGCATCCCTCTGAAATCAATATCAAGGTAGAAAGCCAACTATCTAAGCAAAAGCGTGTTAAAAAATGGTAAATCAAATATGCTTTTTTGAGCTTATTATCATTAAATATTAAATGTTAAACTAAATCTGCTATTTTAAGGCATCACTTTTGTCAGTGATAACTTATGGTGGACATCTGTCACTGCGTTTGACCCTGCTTAAATTATTAATCACCTAATAAAAAAATCAATAGGTTAGTAAATAATTAATTTACCTTGGAGCTCTAAAAACAACAGAGCCGTCCTTTAAAATGCACAGTCAAGGTTGCAGAGAGTCAAAAAATTGAATTCATGACTTGAGTCAAAGCAGTTGTGGAACAGCAGGATATGAAGGCGCTCTGACTGCCCTCTGGTCAGCTGTGAATGAATTCTTAATTGTGTGTCAATATTTGTTCCATCCACAGCTGATTTATGTGATCATGAGGGGGAGACGGTGTCTAACAATGCATCTGTGTTTGTGTGTCCAATGACAAACACCCTGGGATCAAGGAGAGCTTGTTAACACCTCTCCTGATGTTCGTGTCAGAAGCCCTCCCCGGGTCTTGTTATCACTCAGAAAGGCCACGTCGCACAAAGGCGGCATGTCCCAGTAATAGTCTGCAAAAAAAAAAAAAAAAATGACAAGGCATAACGGCGGCCTCGGAGACACTCGGAGACGCCTCGCAGGGTATCAAACAACCTTGGAAGTGCGGCACAGGAGGGGGATGAAAGATGACGCAGAGAAAACACAGACACATTACACACTGATTATCCCTGATGACTCGCTGGCTTTGAACATCCCTGATGTTTGTCTGTCTGGGGTGTGTGTGTGTGTGTGTCTGTGTGTGTTTACTTGTCTGAGTGGGTTTGGCCTCACGACAAGTTAAAGCAACAACACTGCAATCACGTTCAAGTGTCTGAAACGAGCAGAATGGCAGGTCAAGACGGTTTTAAGTCACGGTAAATATGCACTACGGTGTTAAAATAATCCCATTATAAATTTATATGACCATAAATTTTTACTTGAGTTATTCTAGGCTTCATTTCTGGTTGGCTCATGTGAAGTAAATAATCTATTAAACCTTGTTCTCACCTTCCTTTGCAGAGCTCTGCAGAGGAATGACTCCCATTCACTGTAAACATTTAATAACACTGCTGCAGTTTGGATTTAATCGAAGACGTTTTTGCATTTTTTTTTTTTTACACGTCTGTGTTTGTTTGGAGCGACATGGCTTTGTGTCTGTGTGTGCATTTTGCAGGAAGTCCCAGGTAGACTGTGACTAAAGCGATGCCAGCTGCTGTGAATGCCACAATAGCGAGTCACTGGCAGCAAATGAGCGATGAACATCAGTCATTCTTTAACACACACACACACACAGACACCCACACACACACACACACACAGCGCAGAGGGAAAGTGTGTGGGTCCTCTTGCTCATTCGTTGTAATTCTCACATAATCCTTTACTCTACGAAATGACACAGCTGCCAGACATATCCTCTTTGCTGGCGCCTCAAACCTCCACTCCTTTCCTTTCCTCTCTCTCTATCTCTCTCTTACACTCACACACACTCACACACACATGTTCTACAACTAAAAGACATCTTTAACAACATCCACCCCAACGCTATGTCATGATTATTTATGCGCATCGGCTGCAGTGCACAAGCATGTGCATTCATCACCGGGACAACTCGATAATTGCAAACAAACAGGAAATCCATTCATAATGTTCCATTTGTCATCTACTAACTGTGACAGAGCAAAAAAAATCACTGAGCTGCTTCAGACGGATCGAGTGGGGGGGGCGAAGATGAAACAGTGCGCTCACTTCCTGTTTGCCGGGACAGAACACACCCTGTTTATGCAATGGGTTTTGTTTAACAGACAGCCAAATGTTCACAAACACACAAACTTTGCTTCCTAATCCTCTAAATCGTTTGGTATTACAGTTGGTCTGCGATTCATTGTTGGTGGAGTTCCTTTTTTGAGTCTCACATTCTTAGGAAAGCCGATGAACATAACAAACTCAGCTGTAAGAAAGCTCCTTTACTGCATCACTGCCTCTGTGCAGAAGCCACATGACTCCTGGAAATAAAAAACAATTGAATTTTTAAAAGAAAACTGGTTGTATGCCTCCACCAGCCAGTCGAGTAGTAGTTTCACGTCTGTTTAGACTTACGTAATCATAACTTTGAAGGAATTTAATTAAGGGAATTAAGTGTATTTTTGTGGAATAAAAGTTATGATACTATTGTGGTTAGGTTTGTTTGTATGAATCCAGTCATTTCTATTAGAAATTTGTGTGAAAGTTTGCCTTAATTTGTGTCTGCTTTTTAAAGTTATGACTAAAAACATGTTTGTTAATCACACTGACCTTGAATTTAAACCACTAGAGTCTCATCAGTTTGTCCTTGAGTCCAATTTGACATTTTTTTTAACAAATTTGAAGAAATTCCCTCCTGTTGTTGCTAAGATATCCTGTTCACAAGACAGAACGCCTGGAAACAAGATGCTTCAGGTCTACATCTGATGCCGGGGTAGAGACATTATGATGTGATGATGTTTATATAAAAGTGTAAAGGTGAAATAAGAATAGAGGCTTCTCCAGGTACAACATGAAAGAGGAGGTAAAAAAGAGCAGGAAATCAGGATACGGGGAGCCCACATGCCTAGCTGGCACTTTGGTGATGCCTGTCATGATGCCATCCTTCGCCTAGCAACCCTGTAACCCGGGGCGACAGGGCCTTGACGATGAACAGACTCGGTGGTTCTCCATTTGCTTGTTGCCAAGAGGCTGATAATGCAGACCTTTCAGATCTGCACACACACACACACACACACACACACACACACACACACACACACAGACAGACAGACAGACAGACACACACGTGCATAAATAAAAACACTTGTGTATGCATGAAAACACAAAGCAAAGACACGGACTGACACGTCCTGCAAGGTGCATGCATGCCATCATGCCTGCACACACACACACACACACACACATGAAAGGGAAAGAATGAAAGAGCACAATCCTGTAAGCTTGTGAACAGACACAGACTTGTCCCTCAGCGCTGTTATCCAAGTGATTGAGTTACTGAGAAAGTCAATATACTACCTCACATTGAGAAAAGAGAAATCGATGCTGTTACACCATCCATGCTATTCATCAACAGCGAACAGCACAGGACAATTCAAAAAGACTGTCTGTTTAGTGTTAGTGTGCAAACAAGAGAAAAGGACGGAGCATCAAGTGCCACAAGGTGGAGAAACACTTCTGTCAATAACACGGCGTTCAGGAATGCATCGTCTGTATACTTATGAACCACACCCCCCACATTTTTTACGGACAGCTCCTCAAAAAAGAGCAGCAGATCGTTCAGTGCTGACTCCGGACTCGACGGTGCTGTGATCCGCCTCCCTGCAAATTCTTTTTGATTGAATCCGTGCATGCTCGGCTGACGACGTCAACTTCAGGAAGCACAGCGGGGTTAACTCCACCGGAATAAACGAGCGGGCTATATGCTAACTTCCAGCCGTCAGGGGATGCAAGATGACAGCGCGGAAACAAGTGCTGAAAAAGCTCAGAGTGAACCGTCAGCGCCGACGTCAGAGCAAATGGGATGTGAAGTTTCTGGAACAGTGATGGTATTGTTGGGGAAAGCAACACAGGGGGCTTTAGGTTACCATCTCTGCACAGCTTCTGTTTACTGATAGAAAACAGGAAGAGCACAGCACTTCATAACCACTGCACTGCTGGTTTTTCACATCTCGTGGTAGAAAATCATACATTCTCCGATTTTTCTCTGTTAATTCCCCCTGCAAAACATCTGTGTGGAGGTAAAAACAGCTGGGCAGGAGTGTAGCCTGTCCCTCTGTAGAGTTTATGGGGCTTAAACCAACTATTATTGCATTAAATGTGAGAGTATTGTGTGACAGGCGATGCAGAGTCATTAGCGGTGTTACTTTCAGCATACAGCACGCTTAATGAGAGGGCACGGCCACGCTGCCTGAGTGATTAGTTACTGTGGAGGCTGAGGGCCAACACTGATTTCTGTGTTTGCGTGCAAGAGGCAGGGGGTTTGTTCATTTGTGTGTTCAGAAGGAAAAAAGGGGGGTGGGGGGGAATCTATTAAAACTGAGTCAGACAGGCAGACACACAAACAAAAAAACCCACACATTTATTTGAAATATTAGAGTCTTGTAGATAGATAGACTGATCATTTTTCCATATTTGTCTTAAGAAACTCCCTCTTACGTCATGGGAATCGCCGCGTAGCTGCATTTACTAGAAGTCAAAATCAATGAGATGTTACTGAAACCTAACAAACAGAAACAGAGCCAGAGATCTGTATTCAAAAGCCAAGCCCCAACTGCTTTGTTTTTTTATGAGGCATTGTGTGGCTGAGAGGAGCCTAAAAATAACCTTCATAACATGGTTGAAAAGAAGCTAATCCCCCAGCCTCATTTGTCGCTCTGACTCAGGCTTTTAATTTCTCGGTTTATGACTGGGTGTGTGTTTATAGCCATCAGTCAGCATGCATATGTGTGTGTGTGTGTGTGTGTGTGTGTGTGTGTGTGTGTGTGTGTGTGAGTGAGGTGATTGTGTGGGGATGGGAGAGGAACAAACTGTTAAATAATATAGACTACATATGTGAGAGCTGTTGTGGAATTCTCCCCCCCCCCCCATCTTTTAGCACCACAGCCGCCTGTTTTTATCAAACATTACTGAACAGGAGGACTGAATAGGCGCTATTTACTGTGTGATAAAAACAGACCATTCTTTATTGCCCCTGACAACTTGAGAGGGAACAATTCTCCGAAACGTTTATTCAAGTCAGAGCCAGAATGCAAAAGCAAAGCAGAGAGAAACACCCACATCCTACATCTGTACGCACACACTCAAAATCCCCTTATTTCAATCACCCTGTTGGTCCAACAGAGCCATGATAGTGCACTTAAAAAATGGATTGCTGATGATACACTAGATGATCAACAGAGAAGGAATCAGTAATTGCACTGATAATTGATTAATGATTCCAGCAGATGTAAATTATTCAGGCAGATGTAAACAGACTGTGTTACTTAAAAGCATTCACATTTACAAATGCAAACACACATTACAGTAATGGCCAGGGTGACCAAACAAATACAGATGCTCATACAGATTGACACCTTCACATACCAAGGCAGTATAATCATAAAAGGAACATCTTAGGCTTTTGAACTGATTTTCTGGAAAAAAAAAAAGCCAAACAATCCATCAAGAAAGTAAGTGATTTTAAAATTAATGAATTAATTTTAATCTAAGTAAATATATACATCATGAAAATAATATTTACTTGGCATATTAGCAGACTAAGAGTAAACATGACAAATCTCACATCAAACCTTTTAGCTAAATGCTAAGTCCAGAGTGCTAACATGTTAGCTCTGAACAAGCTAGCATGCTACTGTTTAGTAGGTGCTAAACTGACCATATTTCCCACTTTAGTTCAGCATGTTGGCATGCTAACATTTGCAAAGCAGTTTAACTGAATTAGTTTTACACAGAATTTAATCATAAACCAAATTATTACAAACCAATAGGACAAATTAAAACTTTGACATGATTATTAGGGCCAGGTTTCAGCACTAAAAGCAGCAGCCCACTGAAACAGTCATTTTATCTGCATCTGAGCAAAATGTCAGCCTTGAGTTCATGCTAGACGAACAGTCAGGAGATCAACACGGTTAGAACAGGATACAGTCTCTGATGACGACAAACGCTAAATTAAACAGCAATCCGTCTGACAGTTGTTGAGATTGAGTTTGATTTCAGAGGTGGTCTGACAGACTGATATTGCCAAACACAAGGAACCAATTTTCAAATCAGACACTCGCTTCACTGCCAAAGACATTTCATTGATGCTTGAAGATTTTTCAGACGATCCAAATTTTTTCCAAAAACTTCAAAGTATTATGTTCTCCAGCCAGGTTTAGGAAAATAGGCGAGAAGGATTTGATTTGATTGGAACATTTTACATCTGAGTGCTGAGAATGTTATGTCTGCTATGTCTGGCAAAATCAGCTTCAAGTAGGTCTGATTACAACTTGGATTTCCTGCTGTCACTTCCTAGTCTGTCTGAGAGTTGTCATTGGCTCTTTTCCCCAAATTCCGATTCCTCCTCCTCCTCCTCCCTGGTTTTTTTCTCCATCCTCCTTTGCATCCTTCCATTTTTACATTCTTCTAGATCCAGAGACACCTCTGATTTATTTCTGAGTGACTCATATCCTAACCTACACCTAAAGCAGAGCCTTTCTTTTTTTAAAATTCCACTGTTAAACCCTGAACAATCTCTAAGGGAGGCTAGATGTTAACATCTACTCTATGTACAGAGAATGGTGGTAGGTGATAAACAGAGGTATCCCATAGAGTTCAAGCCTGGTGCATTAGAAACTAGATATCTATACCACACTTCATCCTCAACTCTGTCAACTTGAAAGAACAAACTAGAAAGCTCCTTTCTTCACTTCCCTTCACGGGGTTCCCCTTTTTTCTCATCTCCCCTGTCCTTTCCTATTTTCTTCCTCTCTCTTGTCTCCTTGATTCCCTTTTCATCTTCACCCCTCCCTTCTAATCCCCCATTTTCTACGACTTTTCTCTCCTCCCATCATTTCCTCTCCTTTTTTCTCCTCTCCTCGGCCCCTTGGTATCCGTAGAGAGCTCTGGGGCCCGACTCTGGTTCAAAACCTTTTTATGTCGCTGTTGTCTGCGGCTCGGCAGAGCACCCTGCTGTGGTGGGTCTTAAAAAAAGGTCCATTCCTCCCTCTTACTCTCTGGCACTCATATCCCTTCTTTTTTTACCCGGAGCTGGAAGGTAAACCACTTTCATCTTCCCCTCCTTCAATTTCTCCCTCTTGTCAAAATTCTCACTCCTGCTCTCCAAGAAGAGGTGCAGCTTCCACGACGCAACTTGAGCGCTTAAGCTTTGTAGGCATTTTTCAAAAAACGTGCCTCTCCCTGGACCAAGAGCATACTCCCTACAACCTCACTGAGCTGTGTAGAAAATAGATTAGAGGAGTCAAAGATGAGTGTCTGCCAAAACTGAGATGGTCTGTGATGCATTATTTATTGTTTTGTCCATCCAAGAGTCCAAAGCAGAAGTATGTCCATGTTCCTCTCATAGAAAACACAGAGAAGCAGCCGATCCTAACAGCCATGAGGCTTGAACCAGGGATATTTGGGTGCCGTTTGGCTTTGAAAGGGCCGACTGACTTCTGATAAATGGAGAAGTTCGGTAGCTCTTCGGTATTTAAATTTTGCCAATGTTTGAAAAAGTTTCACAATAATGCTGATACATGAGCTTCAGTTCCCATCAAAAACAATCCTGCTTTGCATGTCTTCCTTTGAGGAACACATTTGCTTCCCTTTATTCAATCAGTTCTTTCATGAAAAATGCTGTCTGAACATCAGCAAACATAAACCGACTCTGCAGATAAAAAAAAAGAAGTTATGGTTTGCAAGGACGTGAAAAATCCCTTACACCCCCTAACAGTTTATCAAAAACTTAGTCAGCATTTATCATTTTATTAACGTTTTCCAAAGATTTCATAACAGCAGGCTTACAACACAGAGCGGATAAACTCTGGTCTGAGGGACTTTCACAGCCTGACGATCCAAACTGTTTTTATTAACTTTATTTTTTAGGGATTAGGAAATTATCAAACATTAATAAAGCTACTAGTTTCAATACAAAGGGTATTAAAAAGACAAATCTGGGCAATTATTAAAATCCATGCCTTGGTGCATATTTCACGCACTATCGAGAAAGTATAATGTTTTGATGTCCTGGAATTATCAAAAAATCCCAAATTCTTTAAAAATCCTCCTTTAAACTGTACGTTTGTAGCGTCTTTTCCTGATGAGTTGCATGGAGTGAAACTGTCAGCAGAGCCATCTCGCCCAACCTTCCAACTTTTCATCAGGGAATCTAAGAAAAACATCAGACCTGATCGACTGTCTGGGAACTGAAAGGCCCCTAACTTCCCTCAACAATCCACTCTTTGTTCTCCCACTTGGCTCAAACATCTTTTCTCCAAATCTATTTACTCATTCATTCAGAACTCCCTCTGTCTGTGTCACTCTCTTCTTCCCCCTCTTCTTCTTTTTCTACTCTTCTTATATGTTTTGGCATTGCCATTGTCTACTCCTGGACAGTGAAGCATATTTACCCGCAGCCAACGGAGGCAAACAAGCTGCCTATTCAAAGAGCTCAGACAGAGATGGAGAAAGGAAGGAGGAGGATGGAGCGGGAAAAAAAAATCAGAGGGAGACGGAGAGTAAATTCCCTGGATGACTTGCCGGATCTCAGTAAGCGATCCCCTCATTTATGAAAAAAACACAACATGAGCAAACAGTCCTCAAAGCTTAAACTGCATCCAGATCAAGTTTCCTTTCAATTCTCATGTTGCAAATTGTTGCATTTGACCACACAAACACACACACACACACACAAACACACACACTGGCTGTTTCTCTTGCATCTTCCCACACACACACCACGCTCTCTGGTGACATAATGCCCTATAGTCCATTAACAAATACTGTCCCTGTAGCAAACAGTCATTTGCAATTAGGCTAAAGGCTACTCTCCAGAGAAAAATGGATAAAACTGTAGTCACTCATGTCCTCTGTAACATCCGGATAAAAGCTTTAAACAATCCTACATTCTGAGTTAAAACTGATCACTTCCTCCAGTGTTAATGATTAAGTGAGGGCAGAGGCACAAGCTCAGCAATCAAAGAGATAAATGAACAGACAGAAGATGAACTAGTAGCCAAAAAATGTGATACTTGGCTGATTTCTTCCCACTTTATGCAGCTGCTGATATCATATCTTTGGATTTTAGCAAACTAGTCACAAAAAACAAGTCATTTGAAAGTATTATTCTAATCTTTGGTATTTTTTTTAGTAAATTTTGCATTGAAATTGGTTAATCACAGAAAAAAAGCAGATAATTTAACAAAAAACTTGATCGTTAGCTGCAGCCTTACCTTGAATGGAACAGAAGTGAACACAATCACATTATATGCATTTGTATTTATGAGGAAGTTTGATTCCAGCTTCTCTGCTTTAACCGTGCATCGCTCTGACCACTTCACACTTAGTTCTCTGGTGTTGACTCAATCAACAACAAAAAAAAAGGAGGCCAACCACATTTTAAAAAAGAAAAAACCCTTTCCTTTTCCTTTTCTCACCTGTCTGTTCTCACCTTCTCTCACCGCCTTACTGCAGTGACGAGTACAAATCACCGGGGGGAAAACAGGTTTAAAGTGGCTGGATATGTAATTTCAGCCCTTGCACTATTGCATTGTATCAGAGTGCCCACATAGCAGAGCATGTACCCACACCTTGTTTGTCCACGGCTTACATTAATACGCCGGTGCCCGTAGAGATAACGGGGGCATTTCCTATTATGGGCCTGCTTGGGAAAAGGGAAAAGGGAGGTACGCTTTAATTGTAAGCAGGACAGACTGTCTTTGTGTGTGTATTTGTGTGTGTATTTGTGTGTGTTTGGTGTGTGTGTGTGTGTGTGGCAGGCAGGGATGCAGGTTTTCAGAGACAGAGAAAGAAAAAGGTGGTAAGAGAGTGCGAGGAAAAAGGATGGTGGAGAGGATGGTGACAGCGAATCACAAGGAAATGTGAGTGAGACATGGCGACAGCCATGTCGGAAGAAGGAGGACTGGAATGAAGGACAAGATGGAGAGTAAGGAAAGGTGGAAAGAGGATGGAATAAACGGATATAAAATAGGGCCAAGGAAACAAAGGGAGAGGTGGAAAAAGAAAAAGGTGAATGGCAGACACAGACAGAGAGAGGAAGGTGTAAAATGGTGTCAGGCAGCCTGGGGTCCTCGCTGATGGATGGAAGCCAGTCGGCCGGCCGTCCCATCATTCATCTGCACAGACGGAGCAAACAACCACCCTGTAGAGCACAAAAACCTCCCCACACTACCACCTCATATCTATTTACCTCTGTGCTCAGTCCAATTTCAATGCAGTTAACTTAAACATCGCCCAAACGTACAGTTCAGTGAACACATGTTAGGCAAAATGCAGCGAAAACAGACACACAGACGACAGAAAGCCAACTAACAATCTTTTCTTTGTCTTTTCACCGCGTCCCCAATGACCCTAATTCAGCTCCGGCCATAAACTATCCAAGAACAGATATTCTTATTCTCTGCAAACACATGATGTAAAACACCTGACCTCATAAACACATGATGACCTTATGAACACTGACCAAACAATGCCTCACAGCACCGTGCATTTCTTCCTGACAATCTTACAGTTTGTTTTTGTAGGTAAATTAATCCAAAGAGAAAAAAAACAGAGAGAGAGAGATGCAAGCAAGGACAAAGACTTGCTTATGTATGCAGAAAGACACAGGTGAGCCAAACAGGCAGAGAGACAGATCTTATCTCTCTATAAAGAAACATAATGTTCTCTCAAAAACAAAAAAAAGCAAAAACACAAGCAGGCTGCAAAGAATGCAAATATGGTTGAGTATGTGCATAAGTGTGCATGCAGGTTGTTTGTGTGTGTGCTTAACGTACATATATGTGTGAGAAACCTCCCTGCAGCGCTTAAGCCAGCAGAGTGTGAGATGAGCATCCTCCCTTTGGGTAACATTACAGCTTCCCACCCCTGCAGTGTGTGTGACTGCGTGTGCACGTCTGCTGCATCAGCGCCACTTTACACCGAGGAGAGAGAGAGAGAGGGGACAGTCTATACACACTCGGTTCACTTGCTCATGTCTGTCGTCCATCACCTCACCTCACCTCACCTAACCCCACCTCACCTCACCTCACCCCCTCCCGCTGCACTCTGCGTTACAGTTGATCATCTGGGCTCCGTAAGCTCACAGCTGGTCCATGCGTGACACATACGCGGCACATTTCAGGCACTTAAAAAAGGTGGTACAAGTTGTTTTTGTGGCGTGTATCAGAAATAAACCGCACTTCCCATAAACTGCGCCGTTTCTCATACATGAAGGGTGTGGTGCCAGTCCCTGGCATCACTCCATTCCCCTTGAAGAGAATGAGCAACAATGGTAGTAGATAGATAGCACCCTGTGATAGCAGCGAACAGGCAGGCTAATGTGAGAGGCTGAAAGGGAGCTGGCAGAACTTAAACAAAGATGTGCAGAAACAGTTTTCTTGCTATAATCTACCATTCTTTGTAAATGAGAATGTTCGGGAGACCAAATATGGGAGGAAAATTGGAAGACATATAGGGATTTTAGAGGGAAATATGCTGTTAAAGTTACAGTCAACTGAATCTAAACACTTACATCATATCTTTATGTTACTAGGGATGAACAGCATTATTGGCATTTGGCTTGTTCATTAAAATTCTGCACAGGCTGTAAGTATAATGAGGGTTGGATGGACAGAGTGGAGGGATGGCGTCTTAATACAGCTGCTGACGATGACTCCACCAATGAGAGACAAGATCAAGCATCTGGACAAATAAACACCTGGAGTTTGTGATATAACCTTTTGAAATTTTGAAAAAAATTCTGAAATAAAAAAAGGCCAAAAAAAAAGGATTTGCTTTTCTTCAACCTTCAGATGATGAGGGTGGAAAAACTCCAGGGTTCAAATTCTTTTCAATAACACATGGGCGAAAATTCACTTTTGATGTGTGTGTTTTTGACGATATTAAAATATGATTACACGCATCGAAACTTTGACAAAAAAAACCTCATTAGAAGCTTTGAAGATCAAAAGATTTCATATAGTTCAGCCTCACATGCTATATTAATGTTCTTTAAGGACGTCTAACAGACGTCTCTGAGTTTTTCAAAGTTAGATTCTTTGCTTTGAAAAATGAAATATTCCATTCATCTCTATTGTACTGGGCTGGCGGCAGACAACTCAGACACAAATCTGATAAGCTACTGATAAAACCAATCAGAAAACTACCAGCATGGCAAGACAGAGGAGGTAAGTAAGAAAACAGTTTCATGAATACCTTGTTAAGCTTCCAGGTCCACACGTAGGATTTACTTGCTGGTGTTTTCTGGAGCTTGAAACCACAACAGATTGTCTCACAAATGTTGTTAGACAGGGGGGTGAGAACCACAAGAGGCCCCCATGATGCATCTCATGACACATGAGCAAGCTCTCGTCACTGATAAAGACGTGTGATATAGTTCAAAACCCTGAAAAGAACTTTTATCTTTTCTTACACAAGAAGGAAATAGCAGCGAACCAGATTGCAAGTCTGTTCGAACTCCTAAACCGTGTCCCCTCTCTTGAAGTACATTCCAACATTGCAGGGGGGGGGGGGTACATAACAACTTGTGTTACCCATAATTCCTGGGAAGAGGGACTCTGATTTCCCATTAGAGCTTCCTCAAGGCAATCTCAGTTAATCGCATCCGCAGCGTTTACTTGCCTTGAACACGCTGCACTCTCCCTCAACCCCTTTGCTTTCCCCCTCTCCCTCTCTCTCTCTCTCTCTCTCTCTCTCTCTCTCTCTCATTCAGTCACGCAGCAGCACAGATCTGAGGTCTGCTCCTGCGCTGGAGCGGAGAGACTCTCTGCACAACACAAACACAGGGCTGCAGAACCGGCGTGCACAAGCTGAAGCACCCTGTTACCCTTGGGAAAATTGCTGAGGGCCACCTTGAGTTGATGGCAGTGTGTGGATCTGTGTGCTGCGCGTGTGAAAGAGATGAACATTCATGAAAAATATGTGTGAAAGAAGAAAACTGATGCCTTTGAAGTTATGCATTCGCGTGGGTGTGTCAGATTGAAGTCGAAGTCATGCATATGTGAGTCCAATTACTCGTGTGTGTGAGTGTGTGTGTGGGTAAGTAACCTGTGTGTGCTGTATGTGTGTGAGCACGCTGTATGTTTTGGCTGGTAACTGTGTTTCTGGGCAGGATCAGGCAGGATTCCAAATACTGTACGTCAGGACAAACAAGTCTGGCTTCAACAATGTGCGACATGTTGTTTGCAAAGACATGCATACACACACACACACACACACACAGATACACACACACACACGTGAGCTTGGTATGCATGGTGTGCACAGTGAGCTCAGCTGGCTCTTGCCTCAAAGGTGTTACCTTCTGCTATTTAAAAGGAGGTATGTACACACACCTTCACACACACAGAGTTAAAAAACTTATGCAACAGGAGTTTTTTTAAGCCACAAGACTTTTCTTATATATAAAGAATAGAGAAATAATCAAATAGGGTCTGACGATGCACCCTTGAGCACAATAAAATGTATTTAATAACATCAGAGTGATGAAGCTGGAAAAAGTTCATCTCCACCACAGAATCTTATTCCAGATGACAAATCTATGCAAAGTCGGAAACTCCACAATTTGCAAAAAAAGCTCTGTTATGGTTAAACGCTTCAATTAATCATTGATCAACTAGGGTTACACTTTAGCTCGAGTGAACATCATGTGGTTCCCCGGCTTTTGAAAAAAGCTGCTAGAAGCATTTCCTGATCTTAACCAAGAGCAAACCAAGAAACTTGTTGGTTTGACTGAGGAAATTTGCATTTCTGTACTAAAAGCAGCTCCGAACTCGCAGAGGCTCTGTGAACTCCATCAGGTTCACCTGTGAAGGTTGTGCGCTTGCGTCATTTCCCTTTTGGGGCTCAAATAATGATGGTATTTTTATAAAACATGACAAGTGCCCTTTACACTGTAAAGAACAAATGAAAAATCAATCCTGCAAGGGTGAAGAGTGACCTGACTGATGCACCGCAGATCAATATCCTCTTTATATGATCAGAATTACTTTTTTTATTCTCCTCTTCCGTCACACCCTTCATCTAATTGCTTTTTGTCCTGTACACTTGCTGATTGAAGCTGCACTGTTTCTCTGCCCTGGTTGTCACTTTGAAGCTTCTCATCTTAACGAGGCATTCGAAGCAACTGCCTCTAATTTAGCTGCAGCAAATAAGAGCAAATTCAATTACTATTTCTCCACCTGCAGAGGGTTCCTCTTGCTTTATAAAGTGACTTAGCAAAATAAAAGATTAAAGATAAATGAGCATCACACCACGCAGAACTGATACTCAAACTGCATAAAATGTCTGAAGCTAAAAGACAAATCAAACGACTTTCAGACCCTTAAGATCAGACCTGTTGCATCAAAGCCTGATAACATCTGAAATAAAACTCACTTTGCATACACAGAATTGGCTTCTATGCAGTCACAGCAATAGAAACTTTAACCCACCCAATGAATCTGCATAAATGCATTGCTTGTAAATGTTCATAACAGGTGCACAGAAATACAAATGCATTTTTTTCTTGATGGTTTGCAGCTCACAAGTGTGGACCAGTGGCTTCATCCTTCAACCACAGTGTGTCAACTAGATAGCTCAGGTCTTTAAGGTCTGCGGGTGCATTTCTCCTTTCGTTAAATATGCGCAAACCCTCATCAATCTAAAGTTAAACACAACATAAACCACGCAATGCTGAAATGAAGTAGAGGTCAATTTAACCAAAGATGTTTCAGTTATATTTTGGTGGAAGCTTAGACAAAAGCTAATGGCATTTAAAAAAAAAAACAACATAAAATGTCTCTCCTGACTAACAAAGCAGGAACTGCACTTAAAAAGGGAAAATAATTACATTTAGCTTCTCCATTTTGTTCCATTCCAGATCAATGAAAGAGAGATTAAAAAAAAACACTCTTTAAAACAACAGCACATAACAGTATTTTCCATTTTCTTACTAGAGTCCTTCTCTATCCGAAGCAAGCTTGACATTTAACAGTAAGTCTTTGGTAGTCACGGCAACACGCGCTTCCTCCAGACTCAATCCTCCCGCTCTAATCCCCCAAGGTGTGCGTCTCAGATGGACAGAGGTGTCGTACAGGCCGTGCGAGGTAATTGCAAATCCTGGGGTGCAGAGCCAAATGCTCGACTGTTTGCCTACCGATGACGAGGACGGGGTTCCTGCTTGTTAAAGCCTAAGTGAGTGTAAAATGTGTGTAGTCTGCTAAACGACATCTTGACAGCCGATGATGAAACTCTACTGTCTCAGCGGTCAGACAGACTGCGATTATACTTTCTCCTTTCAGCAGCAGCAGCAGCAGCAGGAGCTTCTGGCCTCGGTGCAGCTTCATCGCTGTGTTCTCTATCAGTCCAGACACATTAGCACCAGTTTTAATGAGAGCGGAATTACAGGCAGCTGTTCGGCCTCGCCTCTCCTGAATGTGAAACAGTTCAGGTCACGCAAATGACTTTCTACAAAGTAATTTTACGACAAGGTGTTACGAATGAGACGGATTTGAAATATTCTGGGATATAACAAGATTCTGATAAGTGATCATCAGTAAGGTGGATATAATTGAGTAAGTGGATAAAAGGCAAATATTAGAGAAACTATAATGGTTAGATAAGCACAGATAATCACTTTACTTTAATGCAGCCTTTAAAACCAGCAGACACTTTTGACACAAGGTGACACATATCTACCCTCATATCACTGCACTGATATAATATTGATACATTTCCCAGCCCTACATATGAGCAGTTTTTTCATATTTAGTTGCTGAGGGTGGATGTAGTCTGAGGCTACACCCTCCTATCCGCACTGGAAGGGAAAATGTTTAGACAGCTTGAATGCATCCCTTCAATTAAGGGGTGTGTGAAAAAAAGGCTACCCATATCAAACCAGAAACAAACTCTTCTTGGTGTGGTTTGGTAATCACTCTTTGGTCAATGATCCTGGTCCGTTTTGCTCCTCACTTGAGTCCCCTCATGCATGCAGCAGCTGCACCTACCGACCTTGTCTCCATCCAAATACCGACATTAGCAGCATGCTATGAATACTCTCAAGTTAAAAATGTCGCAAAGCATTTGCCACAGCGCCGTCCTCTTATATTTGCAGCTATGCACTCAACTGCCATGGGTGACAGAGATTTAGTCATACACTGACATCCACAACATGTGCATGCTATGGGCTGCAAACGCCTGCAAGCTACGTTTGTACAAACGCAATGCAATGAGGTGAAAATAAAGAAGGTCTAGCATTTTTTAGAATCACTCGGCTTATTTTGTTGCCATGCTGGACTTCAACACAGAGTGGTTTTGTTTAAAAGTGTTTGAAAGCGAAATTTACTCTCATTTAAGACTCAGTTACAGATTTAGGATTCAAAACACAATTTGCTGCCAGTTTCTGCAGAGCAGCAGGTATTTTTTTTATCCTGTTTGTTAATGTTTAAGCATATGACATAAGGAAGTGCAGTGAAAGCAAAGAGAAGCTAAAAACAAAGTGCAAACTGTATTTGCTGAAGTGAATGTCAACTTCTGTGAGAGCCAGTCTGCTGCAGGGTCGTTGGCCTGCCAACAGTTTCTATTCAACAACATCAGCAGACTGAGGGAGGGTGGGGGGGTTCTATTGGTGGCATTAGGCTATATGTGCAAGTGTGTGAGTGTGTGTGTGTGTGTGTGAGTAAGAGAGCGTTGAGGGGCAAAAAGGGAGAATTCCAGGAGAACTGACAGAGTGTGAAAGTGGGTGTTTATTTATTTGGCAGGTCAGCAGAGATGAAACTCGTATTTACAATTACAGGGGAGGATGGGTGTAAAATTGCATATGTGTGTGTGTGTGTGTATGTGTGTGTATGTTTGCCTCTGGTTCACACATATGCATATACAGTATGTGTGTTTGTTCATGTGTGCGTGCATTTAAGGAAGGAAATGTCATGTACTTGTCACTGTCAATGAGGACACTGCAGTTTAACCATGCCTGAGTGTATCCAGGGGGGCTTAGCAACATACACACACACAACCATTTATAGAGTATATGGTAATGATGTGCTGTGTGTGAGCAGTGCGTGTGTGTGAGCAGTGCATGTGTGTGAGCAATGCGTGCATGCACGCATGCCTGAGACTCAAACCAGTCTATCTATCTGTCACTATGGGGGAAGATGATTTGCATCTTACAAACAAGTACAGGCGTATCTCACTTTAATGATGATCAAACAGTTCCCATATATGTTGTGGTGAGCCTTAAAAAACACACGAAGAAGAAGTATAAAGCAGACAATAAAGAGACTATGAACACATTTTAACCACAGATGTTGATTTTTCATAAAGGCCGAACAGTTAAATTTAAGAAACACTAACTTGCAAGAACTATTTGAGTTTTTCATTAGAAATTAGGCCAATGGAGCAGCATATAGAGGGATGACAGAAGATAACACAATTCAGGCCAAATTTAAAGGAGAGCTGATAAGAGAGGCGGGGGGGGGCAGCTGCTGCCAACATGTGTAAGTGTCACTGCTCTGTTTCAGGTTGTCATGAAACGTGTTTTGGTGACAGGCAACAAGTCCCTGTTCCGGCTCGACAGTCACAGCTTCTCACGGTGGCTTCACTGCGACCACAGAGGCTGCCGCAGTCCCAACTACACTCAGTGAAGTTTCCCGATGCGTCCCCCCGCACACACACACACACACTCACACATTCACTCACACACACACAACCACACACGCATATCCTCAGCCCAGTGCAGTAGTCATAAGGTCGATAAGCAAGAACGCAACTTTCACACAAGCAGATGTGAAGAAAAGGAAACGAGCTCTTACCAGAGAAAGAAGACTATCCGCAAAAATCAGCATTCAGTGGCAGAAAAGTGTCTGGACTAGTTTCGTTTATCCTCCGTCTGAATCTTCCGGAGCTGCATTAAAGAAGTGAGACTGGTGTGTTTTCTGCCGTTGAGGCTTCAGAGCGGCGGTGCGACTCGCTCCTCAGCCTGCGCACATTTTCTGGACGTTAAAGAAACGGAGCTGCTCATCAGTCTGCTGCGCTCCGAGCTCCGCGAGGCAGGACGCCGCTGAGAGGAGGAGGGACTGAGAGCTGCTGCGCGGTGCTTCCTGGGAAATGTAGTTCGCGGTGGCTAAGAGCTTGACTTGAGGCAGAGTTTCTCAAACTTTTCAATGTCAAGCGACAGAGGTAACTTTACCACAGAGCCAGGGCCTTCATTTAGCAAGATATCTTTAAATATCTTGCTAAAGATGTTAACTGCGGCGAATTCTAAAAAAAAAAATTCTGTAAATACTGTACATATGCTGTCATTTAGGCTAATTGTAAGTTTTACATGGAGTTCGTGGGATTTTTGTGCACCTCCCTTATAGTTACGTCTTTTCCTAATGAGCTATCTCTTTCTTTGTAGTTAGGGAGATGCTAGCAAGCGAGCTAGCTAGCTCAGTATCAGGAGAGCAGAGCAAATCAAATAAACATGATCAGCTTTTGTCATGATGAGGGATTAGAAGGTAATCAGAAAGTTGTAAATTATAAATTAAATTTGATAATTTAATTAAAAAACAACAATAACAGTATTATATAATAATAATAATAATGATAATAATAATAACAATAATTTCGTTGCTGTTGTTATTATTATTATCATTATTATTGTTATGTTGTTTCTTTTTTTTTTAGCACTAGGCATCCCACTTTGACCCTGGACTTGAAATGTGATGTGCTGAAGGTGAGGGTGGGGGATGATGGAAAGTGTTATTAAAGTTAATACTGTATTTTGCTGACACGAGGGTTTTGAGGCGTTCTATGTTGCAGCCTGCAGATTGTAAAACCTCTCGAGGCTGATTTGATTTGTGATTTTGGGCTTCAGTATATAAATAAAATGGATTTGACTTGATTAAATTAAAGAGCTTTGCTGATGCTGGTTGTTTACAACTCAGACACTTTACAGCTTTAATCAAAACCGTTTGCCTTAAGGAGCTCAACATAGGATTATTGTTTTTAATGATTCCATGATTCTTGAGTGACATGTTTAGGTGATTCAAATATTGTTTTATTCTTTAAGACTTAGTCAGCGGGTAAACCCTGAGGATTTCTGGGAATTCCTTAGGGAGACAGAACTTGAGCAGCGACCGTTGTAATGAATACACTGCTACTTCCTTGCAAACTGTGTATTAGCCTTTGAGGGGGAAATGCCTTTCCTCCAACAATAAAAGCACCGGTATTTCCCAAGAAACCCCTCAAGTGTTCTCATATACATTTTACAATCTTTGCCAATGCGTTCACAGAGGAGCAGCCTCATGTTCCACACTTTGATAACAGGAGGAGTTTTAAATGTTTTTAGATGGAAAAAAGGAGAACACCCGAAACCCGCCATTAATTCCTGTTAAGATCAAATTACAAAGAATCAGACATTTTATAACATATTATTGTGCTCAGGCTGTAAACATGATAGATGAATTCCTGCACCGAGACAATACCTGTTTTCTTTGAGGTCAACAGTCCCCTTGAGCATTCATTGTTTCTGAGCGCCCTCCTCCCCACTTTTTTCATTGCTGGACTTACAGTGCAGCTACTTAATAAGTATCTGAGTGTGTGTGTATGTGTGTGTGGGTGGGTGTGGGGAGTGTATAGGAAATGCTTCTGTCTCTCAGTAGCAGTAAGTCTAAATTTGGAGCCCTGTTCCTTCAGTGTCCACCCGTCACAGGCTGGGTCGCACTTTTGGTCGCTCAGGAAAGAGACTTGAGGCGTGTTGAATTTAGGATAAATTGTGCAAGCTTGGGTGTGCTGATCTGAGAATAACACTTTGTTTTGTCAAGCGCCCTGAAAATAGGGTGGCTATAAATACCTAGCTATACTAAACAGAGGTCAAGGAAGTGCAAACAAAATGCAAAATTTTATTTTACAGCCGAGTGGGTAGATGCAATGGTCTTGTGTTAAAGGTCATGTAATGAAAAAACCTGACCACTGAAACTTAATTATCAGTTTATTGACTTATATAGACTGAACTTATGACTCATGCAACTGCTGACAAAATGTGGCAAAGATGTAGACACACACACACATGCACACACATACACACACAAGGTTATACTCTCCACTGTGAAAATCAAATCTGACAACCTTCGCTTGCAAAAAGTGCATAATTGTTGTTTGATTTGACGCTGCAAACTCCTCCGTTACACACAGATGCCCACTTATTTCACAGAAGCAATTCATGCCCTGATTACAGTTGACTGAAGTGCTAACACAGTCAAAATTCAAATGAATTTCCATTTCTGACATGTTTTTTTTTACCCCGCCAGGCTTTTGACCTTTTTTTCATCTGCTGAGTGCAGGAAGCAGCAGTAGCTCGGGACCATTTTCCCATCCTCGTCTATTTGATTATGAGATGTGTCTGTTTGATTGTCTATTTGGAGAGCAGCACCTCCTTTATTGACTTAGTGCCTGACAGATCCCCCCGCTCGTGCTCTCCTAACGTAATTCTGCCCTGTGACATGGTTTGTCAGATGATTACAGGAAGGTGCCACAGTGGATTTCCCCATCAGTTTGCCTTAATAAGCTTTGTCATGTCATTGTGAACAAGATATGGCTGTTTACATCTCTTTTGTACAATTTTGCATTTTAACATTCCTGTAAAAGGGCTCTACATCCTGTGTTATTGTTGGTGTTATTGAACTACCACTGTGTGCTTACATTGAATAAAAACATATAGAAGAGAGCAGGATTGTGTTTATACTAGGGCCGGGACTTTAACGCGTTAATTTCGATCAATTAATTATAAAGATTTTAACGCGATAAAGATTT
>JAQMCX010000019.1:1450071-1472030 GCA_029814765.1 Acanthurus leucopareius | reverse complement strand
CCCCCCCCCCCCCCCCCCCCCCCCCCCCCCCCCCCCCCCCCCCCCCCCCCCCCCCCCCCCCCCCCCCCCCCCCAGTAAGGGTTTTCAATCATCAAGTCTGCAGTTGCAAATAATAGGATGTTGATACATGACTTTTGCTATTAATTTTCTGCAATGCATGATGGAAATAAGATAGTAAACAATCTAACCAGTCAAAAAGAGGGATTTGTTTTGTTTTGTTTTGTTTTTTTCCAAACCTAGCGACCCAGATGAGTTTCTTGGTTAATAAGTGATCTAAAAAACATTAATCACACCATTGATAAATGTTCATACTTTCCATAAGATTCCATATAATTAAGTCACGGCAAATGATGCATGGCATTCACTCACTACACTCACGCCATGAGACACTGACAGTGTGCAACTAGTTTAAAACTTACAAATACACATTTAGTTAAAAAAAAAAACCCATCAAAAACCTGTGACTATGTCAGAGCTTTAGGGAAAATATAATGAAATCCCTCCCTGCTAAGCTTCATTAAGTTACAGATGCTAGTAGCTGGGGAGGCGGGATTTCAGTACTGTATCATGTGACGTAGCGGGCTGTGATTGGTTCATAGTGCGTTGCTGGACGTCAGGCTGGCCCTTTAAAACCGGGTCCGTTCCCACAGTGGAAGCGAGTTGAATCCAGATTCACTTCACTCGGTGTTATTGAGGATATCACATCAAAAAACTGCCAACATGGTTGACAAATTCGTTGGGACGTGGAAGATGATTTCCAGCGAGAACTTTGACGACTACATGAAAGCAATTGGTAGGAGAGTGTGCAGTTTAAGCTGCCTTAGAAGTTATTAATTATGAGTTTACTGTAACTTCTGTAAACTTGGTTAAAAGTTTAATCTGGCTTCATCATTTTTTCTAAGGTGGATGTATTGCTTTCTTGTTAGCATAATTTTTCAAAAATGTATTTGAGGAATATTAGGAGCTGCTTTGATAAGTTCCAATTTAATTAGTGAATGGGAATTCCGTTTGATTAATTGAATTGACTAATTCCACATTAAACCAAGTTTCAATCATACATTTGTCCATTCAGTGTGATATATTTAATGCATTTTTGTGACTTTACCCTCCCCGCTCTGCAGGTGTGGGTTTTGCAGTCCGGCAGGTGGGGAATCGCACCAAGCCCAACTTGATAGTGACCATGGACGACCAAGGGATTGTATGCATTAAGTCTCAGAGCACCTTCAAAACTACTGAAATCAAGTTCAAGCTTAACGAGCCTTTTGAGGAGACGACCGCCGACGACAGGAAGACAAGGGTTAGTGTGGTCTGCGTGCAGAAACAAATAAAAGAAATCTCACCCATGGGGTCTTTTCTGTGCAGGAACTGACGGCTTGTCTGTGTTGTGTTGCCCTGCAGACCGTGGTGACCCTGGAGAACGGCAAACTCGTGCAGAAACAGAGCTGGGACGGCAAAGAAACGAATATCGAGAGGGAGATTGCAGATGGGAAGTTGATAGCGGTAAGGGTTTAGTTTTCTCCCAATTAAACGGGACATTTTGAAATTACATGCATGTGTATTTGTATCCCTTAAATTAGTATGTGCAAAAGTGCACCATTGATCACGAGCATCCTTTCGTTTTCAATATTTTTTTTGTCTTAACTCGCAGCCTCTCTCTTAACTTTGATTAGATTATTAATCATCATGCCACACCAATGCAAATGTGATATGTTAATGACCCGTTTTCCGACCATTAGTGCGCTTTCTGAATCCTAATTTACAACTCTCCTGTCCATGTTCCACTCCAGAGAGCCAACATGTATCTTAGGGTGAAAAATAATGAATTAAAATTTCCTTACACTACAGGAAATCTTAATGAAATGAAGAGGAAGCAATATATTTAAGTGCCATAGCACAAAAACATCAAAATATTCTCTAATATGTGCAACAAAAAGTGTAGTTGAGAAAATTCAATTGAGGATAAAGTCACTAAAAACAGACACAATAGGAATATCTTATCATTTTAACTGTAGAAGGATTGTATATTATATTATATTATATTATATTATATTATATTATATTATATTATATTATATTATATTATATCTTTTTGTAGAAATATCCTCTGTGTATAACTGTAGGAATTGATCATTGCCACCTTTCCAGCTGCACCACTTACAATCTTAAGACCTCACTGATCTCCATCTTTTCCCATAGAAATGCATAATGGGAGACGTAATTGCAGTGAGGACGTACGTGAAGGAGGCATGATGGGGTCAACCCTCTCGTCAGATGCATCGCAGGATGACAGGCTCAGTTCAATGAGCAAAATACCAAACTGAAGTAACGGCGTGTTCTGCTACTCCTATTCTTTATCTTCAATGTGTTGCCAAAATTTAAATTTCTGTGCCTCTGTTCTCCAACATGACACATTTGGTTTCATTTGGAATTGTTGTGGTGATTTGAATAAAAATGAAAAAATTGTCAAAATGGTGTCTCTGGGAGTTTATTGAAAGGTAGTTTTTTGGTTGCGGTCAGAAAGCCATTTTTTTCTGATGTTTTTTTTTTTTTAAATGGTGTCATGCCCCAATTCAATTATCACATTCCTGAAAGCATTCCAATCATTAGGGCATGCCGAGGAATGCTCTAATGGGAGCATACCCCTAATCTGACAAGCTGATTTCCTGACTTTAATGGTTTATTCTCAGGCTTGGTGAATATTACTGTAGTTATCCCACTTGCAATAATTTTCCAGCTACTTTGGCTTGTACTATTCCCCAGTGCTTCCTTGTTTTGGTCAAAAGACCAAGTAAACAACATATTTTTTTGTTTAAAGGTCAAGAAGTAAACTGTTAGCCATCCTGGTGATGTATGATGTGTGTTGGCAGGGGCTCCTCGAGGAATGTTGACTCTATTTTAGAAGTATTGGGAGCATCGTACGGGGGGAGGTCAATGAGGAAATGTATCCCCTTTTCCTTTTTGGGACGTTGAACATTTCCCATTGCACATGTACTGGCAGCTGTATGTACATGGAGAAACTAAAAGCATTATGGGTCGTCCCCTCAAAGACGCCCACACCCTTTGGCCACAAATCAAGTGTGTATGTGTATGTGTGTGTGTGTGTGTATGTGTTGTGTGTATGTGTCGTGTTGTGTGTGTGTGTGTGTCTGTGTGTGTGTGTGTGTGTGTTGGGGAGGATTGTTCCAGAGGCAACGACCACTTTCCCATGACAGGAAAGGGAGCTGATAGCACTGATTGGACCTAATGGCCAAAACAGCTGAAACAGGTGGAACTGTGGGCCAACTCTCTTGTTCCCTTTTGCATGGACAATGGTGCTGGCAGCGGTTGAGGACGTAAAGTATTTGAACATTTGGGGAGATGCCAAGTGGATGAGAGTGTCACGGCGGACGGCAAGCAAAGGTCACCAGAGTAGAGTTGTATTAGTGTGTCATTGGCTGTGTTTTTAGTGACTTGAAGACATTTCAGTGAGACTGTTTGAGGAGGCACAATTTCCTTTACACATCTTACATCAGCGATGGATAAAAGATTCACACATTTTACTCGTCTAAAAGTAGCAATGCCAAAGTGTAAAGATGCTTTGTTAAATGTTAAAGTCCTGAATTCAAAATAATATTCAAGCCAAAGTACGTTAGCATCAAAGATACTTAAAGAACCCAAAGGAAAAGTGCAGGAAAATTAATTTAATAGTAATGCAAACATAGAGCTACATTATAATTGTCATCGCAAATATCATTTTAATATTGCAGATGGTAAAGGTAAAGCTCATTTTTATTACATAATATTCTGATGGTAAGCTTAATTAATAAACATACATCAATTTCTTTATTTTTTATTTTTATGTCATAATATAAATCTGCATAGTAACTAGTAGGTTGTCAAACAAATCAATAAAGAGCAGTAAAAGGTACAGTACTTTTGTCCAGAATGTGTTATAGTTGAAGTAAAAAGAAGCAGGAAATCAAAATACTTACATACAGTGCTAGTACCTCAAACTGTGCAGTTCTTGAGTTTATGTAGGTGATAACATTCTATCACAGGTTCACACTAACGTTGTTGTCATTCAGATCTTCAGGGGCCCAAAAAGCCACAGATTCACCGTATTGATGGGTATTTTTTGGTAATATGATTACTCTCAAATTTATTGAGGAATTACCATTAAAAGTACAGTAGCACACATTGTAATGGAATCTTTTATTTTGGTCTGGTAGAGAGACAGTGTGTGTATAAAAATCTAGTTATCTGACAATGGCATTATTATTATTATTTTGCTCATATAATTTTAAGCTATATAGAATTAAGCTGTGTTATTGTAAACAAACACAGAAAATCTGAGCCCACGTTGTTGCTTGAAAGTTGATTTGAAGGTCTTTAAAATACAGTGAAGCTGCCGTCTGTATTGTGGTGTGTTCACTGTACCTGGGAACTTAGAGGCCACAGTGTCCTTCAGATGAACAGGTGTATCTAGCTGTGGCACACACTCACCACACGTGATAAAAGGATCCTTTTTTGTCTTAATATGACACAAAAATGTGCAATTTGTGATCAAAGATGTTGAAGAATGAAAAAACTCGGCTTCCCTAATGTTTGCTGGACCATGAACCTTCTTACAGAGACTCAACTGTGATGCATGCAAACCTAATTATTACCTTCCACCAACAAAATGGCTTTTATACCTGGGACTTCAGTGATAGAAACACTGTGATTTTTTCACTTTTTCCTACATATACAAAGTAAACTTTGCTGTTTCCATTGATGATGCACGTGTTCAACAATAAATCCTGATCCAACTAATCTGACGAGCTCCCGCTTCAATCTCCTCTCAATATCTGTGTGCCTACTGTTCAAATGCTGGATATTCTGTGTGCACATGGTAAAACTCTAAAAGTTTCTCACAGCCAGAGAGAGAAAAGATCACATCTGCTACAGATTGACTTACAGGTGCAGTGCTTGTGATCCACAGGCATCCCCATCACTTTGTTTGGATAGCTGCAGGAACGAGGCAGATCACCACCTCCCTGTTTTATCTCAGACATCTTGATTTGATGGTCTTCAGTGTTACTTAATTATTCCAAATAATAAAGGGAACTGGAGCTGCAAACTTCAAGGCGACTGAATGAAATATCAGACTCATTCTGCAAGTAGCTCTCAGCGACAGCTTGAATATTTGAAAAGATGGAAGCTGGAGAGTATGAAGAACTTACAACTATAAACATAACAGTGTGAATGAGGATACCATCTGAAATAATACTCTGTTACAGAAAGGCCAAACAGGATAGAAAGGGAGGTATTCGACTGGAGAGGAAAGGTCCTGATCTTCCTCTGGTGCTCACAGTGGACGGAGACTAACCTTACATCTGCAGAGTGGTTTCAGAGTGTCGATTAGGAAACCGTCCAGGAAGGAGCAAGATAGTGAGAAGTCTGCTGAGAGTTGACTGGCAGAGAAGAGCGGTGAAAAACAAAAAGAACCGCAGGATGAACTGGAGTTGTGACGTCCAGTGTGGTCGCCCTTAAGTAAGGGGCATTTCTTTATATCATCAACAGAGGAAGTATTCAGAGCTTTTACTCAAGTAAAATTACCGACATCACACTGAAGGTCCTCCATTAAATAATATACTTTAATAAAATTGAACAAAAATTTAGAAAACATACCCAAAGTATCAAAAATGAAAGTGGCCAGAGGAATGCATGGACGTTCTGTCTGGACGTTCTCCTGACTGTAGTTGAATGTAAAGGTTTGTGAGAATTATATTATTACTGTTTATATAACTAGACCATTAATAATCTTGCATTATAGGAAAAACTGTTGTAATGGGTTAAGATGGAGCTCATTTAATCAATCTGATAAGGACTACAACTAATGATTAATTCATTATACACTCAAAAAAAATAATTGTACCAAAAAGTTGATTTTAAGTATTTTAATTACATGAAGTTTTTCCATGTAATTTTATTAGGCAAGTTTAATGTAAGGGTCCCATTTAAATCAATGTGTTTCTATCATGCTGAATCAGTGTGAATAAATCAAATAAAGGTAATGCAAATGCATACATGAACTTTATGCGTTTATTCACTTAAAGGTAAGGTGAACTTTACATAAACACTATGCGTTCAAGTATATACACAATAGTAATGCATTTCAAATATGTTAAAATCACATAACATCCAAAAAGTGACTAAAATCAGATAGTTCTGACTTAATTTGTCTTAGTATCGACTTACCATTTACCATTAAGCGACTAACTTCTCATGTAGGCTACTTGTATATTCTGTTACTTAATTTCATTTGTGAAAGCTCTTTCTTTGTTTATATGCACAATTCAAATCTAACTAAAGCTGCCTGACAAATGTAATGGAGTAAAACATGCACTATTTTCCTCTAAAAGTAGAGAGAGTAGAGAGAGTGGCATAGTAAGGAATGGTTCCAGTCGAGTACAGTGTAATACTTGAGTAAATGTACTCAGTAAAATTCGATTAATATACATGTAGTCCAAGAAAATACATTCAGGTTTATAACTAATGTGACGTCATGTTGGTTCACCGCAAATGACCCTTTCATATCTAACACAATGCAAACCTGCTGTTTGTCTGCATATATCGGTGTGTGGGTGTGTCTGTGTGTGTATCCATGTATGTGTGTGTGTGTGTGTGTGCGTAAATGTGTGTGTTCTCATGCCTGATGGATAAAGATATCTTGTTGACACTGAGGTTGTTTTATGTCAAGAAGATTGTCTCGGACTTTAAAAGAATGAACTCACATCCTATGCACAACATCTGGAAAGCTCCACTTGAGTTGTAGCGTTGACACCCTTCCTCAGTTTGTCCTAAGCGTGTCCTCAGCTTGTCCTTAACTTAAACTCTGTCAAACACAAACACCTTTCATGTTTAAGTGCATCTACAGGACTAAAGATACATGATGAATGAGCTTTAATTCTCACGCTACGTGACATGTGATTTCTTTCAACTCTCCTGTATGTTGCACTATTAGAATATGTTAAAAAGGTGCGTTAGTATATAAATTTGAGTAGACTCTTAATTCTGTCTGTCATCCTTAATTTATTTCTTCCTACCTGCTTGAAGTAGAACACTTAAAACACTCATTCATTTTTTAATTCGGGAACGCTGAGCCGGGGAAATGATGAGCGAGCACGATGTGTCGACTACAGCGTCTGAGGCTGTGAAACTTCAGTCACAACAATCTTATCTGAAAAGCAGGAGAACAGACTTTGTTTTATTTTCTCACCAAGGATCACTGGACATATAAAACCCCCCAGAAAAGTAAAAAAAAAACCCAAAAACTCAGGGACGAAGTGTTTCCACATCTGACAGAATGTAAAGATTAGCTGGACTTTTTCCATGTGTGATGAGACAACCTTGTAAATCAGTTGTGATGTTTGATTTAAAGGGGATGTGCAGAGGAAGGGTTTAAGATTCAAGGGAGCCAGGAGCCAAGCTGGAACTCTGCAACAGGGTTTTAAAGTTTTTATTACTTGTCAAGAGTGCAATCGACCATTAGGAGATTTGAAAACAGCTAGCAGAAATGAGCAGCTAATCTAGAGAAGAGGAGAAGCAACTTAGTGTGTCTGAAATTTGGTGAGACAACGAGATTTGAGAGCTTTTTATTCTTCTTCTGCATCAGATGCCACATTACAGGCATAGTTAATGACCTTTTTTGTCAGTGTTACTGTAGTGAGAGCGCTGCCTGAGCTGTTAGTTATATATCAACCTGGATTCACTGCTGTTGTGTTACACATCGAGCCCATCATGCCTCCTCCGGTTTCTCAACACCAGCGTGCTTGTGTGAAGTGTTGCGTGACCTGTGTGTGACCTCTGTGTAAAAAGGGCTGAAATCTATGTTAAAATGTTAAGTCAGCAATTACAAATCTGTTTCAGCAATACGTCTGATCTTCATCTTCACAACAACTCATCATCTGTCTCAGTGTGGTTTAATGTTTGGGTCTGAGCCACTTAGGTTTCGGGGAAAATGGTAGAAAAAAACAGATTACAGCAAGAATCCGGCTCCTCTTTGTGTTTTTCGACTTGGGTTTCTGCTGGAGGGTGGGGACGACCTTGGATCAACCCCCACCCAGATCCATCCCTCTGACTCTAGGAGGGATGCTGTGAAGTGAACGCCCCCACATTTACTCAAAACATTGAACACACACACCAGTTTTACCTCAACCGTCTCCACAGGACCTACAGCACCTACACCGAACAAAGATCGGTCTCCAAGGTCAACCGAACAGCTGGGCAGAACTATGTCAGCCGAGGCCCTGTCGAGCAATGGGGGGGTGGGTGCCATGCAACAGTCTGTTTTTCCACTGAGTTAATTTCATCAACAAGCCTCTGAACGTTATGCAAGCATGTCCCGTCTGGCTGCACAGAGGCAGACTGCTCCGATATCTCCCCAAAACACCAGAGAGAGAGAAACATGCCCGGGATTCCAGGAAGAGACACGATTATGGATCAGAGATCGCAGTGTGGCCTAGACTCAACCAAAGAGTCCAAAACTTTTAAACGAGGAATAACATGTACTTAAACGCATTTTTTACATTACAATCAGTGCTTATTTTTGCATCTGCATCAAACAATCAGACATTTCCACTGGTAACATACTATAGGTTCAAATAACTTGTATGTAAATGCTTCGACAAGGTTAAAGTCAATCAAAGTGGCATCAAAAAGCGAGTGTAGAAGGGCTTTTAAGACTCACACTGGGTTTGTTCAAGTTTCTCTTTGGGCAACACCTACAAGTAGGCTAAAAAAAACACACAAGACGACTCCAACGCATTGCTAAGTAAGTACTATGTCTTCATGATCACAGCATTTTTTTTCATGATCACAGTTTCTCTCAGTTCTTCTTCTCTTTGGGCTCCCACACAGAGAGGTCAGAGGTCACAGGCTCAGCTAAGGAATGTAGACAGAGAGCCAGCTGGTATGAAACATATTCATGAGTATTAGTGGCTTAAGCCTTTACATTAATGCTTAATTAAATTAATAATACAATAGACTGAGAGGCTCCTTAAAGTATTAACCAAAATTCCTATTGTAAATGAAGCTGGTGTTTTCCAACGCTGCGCAGCCAGTTCAAAATATAACATATAAAGGCTTCTGCACTGTATAGGAGGAAATACATCTTTGCCTTTGAGGGCAACACAAAGAATCACTGTTTTTCTAGTCGTCTCACCAGGAGTTCCTGTCAAAGCTAAGCATAGAGTGGGACCCCTTTCAGAGATTGTAAAGCTCACAGGAAGGATGGTGGAAATCTTTAAAGTCAGGCTATACAAACCAACTCCAACACAATGGCTTCCCATGGAGAGCCTTCAGTCTTTTATGGCTTTTATGTACATACACACATGTTTACCTGCCTGCTCTTTTATCCATGTGTCTGTGCTTATGGACTTCTCTTCACAAACAGTTTAGGAGCGTTCTAAAGCAATAAAAAGTCACCGAGTGTCGGTATTTTGTGCTTTGAATCCGCCACCGGTCGTCACAGTGTTGGGCTTATCCGCTCCTCCTATGACTACTGTGTGACGGGACATGTGATCCGTAATCTGGAGGGGGTGATGGTGTTGGAGGGGCGGGGAGTGAGGAATGGGGAGAGATCTTTGAAATCAGTGTGTGTGCTCGCGAGTCTCAGCTTGAATTAATGTGCGTCTGTGCTAAACCAGATGGGAAATAGCAAACTGTAAATCCCTGTTTGTGCACATCAAGCATTCTTTGTGCTCAACCCTCTGAAAGAACTCAGTGACTCTGTAACGTGCAGAGCAGTTTATTTTATGGACACAGCACGAAGAGCGTGAAGGGAACTTCTGTCGGAGGAAAAACGAACATCAAACACCAAATTAATTTATAATCAAATCGGTGCAACTGTAAAACGCACGCATCACTCATATTCAACATAGGAGGCTGCAGATTAGATTTGTTAATGCATTAAATATGATATGTGATATGCTAACTTGAAATTTAATTTTCACAATATTGACATTTACACATTAAAGCATAAAGACCGAGAAAAACAGCAAAAACAATCAGGCTTACCCTTAAATTCATTTTGCAACCATGTAAAAACCTAAAATCAAATGTTTCATGTTGCTTATATTGATGCTCCACTTTTCTTTTTTGGCATATTCTATTTATTCCTTCAAAATCGTTATTATTCAATATATATATTTACTTGTTTTACATCCTCCTTGCATGCACTTACACATTTCTCCACTTGTGCATCTTTGAATGCAATACTCCACCTCATAACCTCTATTTTGATTGTTTGATACAGTTTTCTGTTATTGTCTGTAGATTCTATGAAATTTATTTCAGTCTTATGTCCATTTTTTTTTTTTAAATATGCAGGTTCATTAACCCTCTTGTGCCACATGAGACTGTCTGTTGCATTTATTTTAGCACCGTCGGAGTAAGACTACAAGTAATCTCAGTGGAAAAGTGATACGTTTTTTTTGTGTTTCTATACCTCAAGTAGACACACAGACACACTGACCTTCTGTTGCAGGTGGTGGAAGCTGAATGATGTTGATGTTTTAAAGGTCAGACTGTGCTGTTTGTCTGCCCTGGTTTCAATGGTTTACACTTTTTATCAAGTCATTGTAACTGCAGACTGAGGCAGGGAATGAAACATGAGCGACTGAAGCTCAGACGTTTTACCTCTGAGCTTCAGATTGACCCCTTTGGGTTCAGTATAGCTGATGTATGTTTGTTGGTTCTTAAGAGGATTGATCTGAAGTTATTTAGTTCATAAATAAGCCCTTTAATGCTTAAAAGAGGTCAAACTGACCTATGCAATGTTAAAACTAAATAGGACATTTTTCTCGAAAGACAAAATAGTATATTACGAATATGATACAGTGTATTATATAAAAAAAATATCCAATTTTAAGTCATTACCCTAAAAATAGTGTGCTAAAACTGTTGTATACACATTAAGTAATTGTTGTCAGATTTGGTCATTGACTGAGCGCAGACAGTTTGTACTTGGCCTCAGAAACTTTTATCAAAGAAAACAATAGGTCATCAGGAAAGTTTGCCTGATGGACACTTTGAGACGTGCTGAAGGCAACAGCCACTTCCCCACAATGCACTGGAGAGATAACGGCAGCCTCTGATAGGTGGGAGGAAGACGGAAGCTATTAGTCAAAGGCTGACCTTTCTTCGAGTGGCTTATCAACAGGCCTTTGAGCAGCAAAACCCAAACAACAAAAAATAAAAAAGCCCTCTTCGAGTCATTCAGGTGAGATTTATTAAACCACCACTGTTTTCTTTTTTATAGGTTAATTGTAGCGACAGATGGATAGTCAGCGAACACTGGCAGCACTCCCATAAAAGCTGTTAAGCAGCCATATTTGTAAGACGGGACTGTATTTCTTTATGAAGGATAATTGTATAACAAATGTGAGGTCTGTGGGTTTACAGCTGTTTGAGTCGAGGCCAGTGTGAATCTCACCAGGAAAAAACCCAGCTGTCTTTCCCACAATGCACAGCTGCACGTTAAACACACAAGCACCTTCTGTGGGTCCGCTCTTGTTGTCAGTTCTTTGTCTTGTGAGGCACTTGTAAGGGGGGAAAAGCAGAAGGGAAAGTGGAGCATGTGACTACGAGTCCAGATCCTGACACCAGTGTAGGGAAATAAAAGGCAGTGACGGTGTTTCGTTGCTCTAAAGGGAGCAACAAAAAGACAAACTTGATCTTACACACACACAAAAAAACAGCATTCATGATATATTCTGTTAAACTGGCTCAAATTGTCTTGGAAACATGAGGTAGTGGTGGAAAATTTTATTCTTTTAATATATCCTTATATTATAAGCATTATATCCCAAAATTGGCTTAAAAAATAATTCCAAATTAGCCTTTATTTGCACAATATACAGGAGTTAGGATAAGTTAATAAAGTTCTCCATGACATATCTTAGTCAGGTAAAATATTTGTTAATACACCAATGTGTAAAGGTTTAACTCATGTCATTTTTTCATGGCTTTGATGACTATATAAAGTAGAAATGGTGAAAATAAAACCAAAAAGTTTCCTACTTTTGCATACAACAGACAAAATGAGCATTTAATTGTATATCTGTTTATGTTCCTGAAACTTTCTCTAACAAATGTGACTCCACATTCACTGTTCTTGTTCTGTTTTGGTCTCCTGTATCTCACAGGGAGAAATATCCGGCTATTTAGCTTCATAAGCTCACCAGCTGGAGGCTAACTTAAGTCTGCCGGTCATTTGGAGCCGGACAGACTGTGCACAGGAAAGGGAAAGAGATGGAGCATGGATTTACAGGAAGAGGAGTGTTGGTACTGTTACTGTACATGAACAAACCTCTCACCTCCTCACCGCAGTGTGTTAGCAGCAGGGGAAAGGTGAGCGCTGCCGAGGAGGCGCAGGAAATAAAAAAAGGATTAGGTGAAGGATGAGGAGACGAGGAAGGGAGATGAAGGGTAGTCGTACTCTCACTCTCCCCTTGGGTGATCCTGTCAGGGCTCCGGGGAAGCAGACATAATTCACTTAATTGGTTCTCACTGTTACACATATAAGACAAAGCAACAGAATCTCAGAGGGCTTTTTTTTTCCTCTCTGGGCCAAAGGTAGCGAGGACTTCCCTCTGCTGTCTCAGCAAGTGAAGTCATTTTTCCTCTCAGTATTTTGCTCCAGTTGCATGTTTTCATCTTGTGGCATTTACTATCAGAACCTTATTAATCAGATAAAGGCTAATTTGAAAAGGTGCACGCACAAGTTACAGCAGAGAAACGACATGCAACGATTCTTTGATCTCTTCACGAGAGATTAATCTAATCTTAAAACTGTAAAGAACTACATGAAACATCAAATGTCGACGCCATAATGTCCCTGAGTACATCCTGTTGCTCTCATTAAAGCTTGTTCTAGCTGGTTGATGGATTTAAACCACCACATAAACAGTCTCTGTAACGTATGCATAAATCACATGACGGCTCCCCCTCCCCTCCGCTCTCAAAACAGGACGTGAGTGACCCTTTTCCCTAAATTCTCCGGACCACTGACGAATGCTTTGTTCATTTCTTTAACCTGCGACCCACTGGACACATTCTGACCGGGCTAAATGCAGTGTGTTGTAACCTTTGTGTGCAGCACAAGCTTAACCCAGTGATTGGTTGTACAAGGCAACATGCCAGCGGGACAACCTCATGAGGATAGAGTAAAGCCAGATCTGCAGACAACTAAATCCTGAGTTCATGAACACAAGAACCCCCCCTCTCCAGAAAAACTTATCCGAATAATGAATTTGAAGGATTTAAGAGTCACTGCTTTTGTAGTGAATCCCAAATTACTGTTGGCTTGGATCCCAAATGTGCTGTTATCTATGGAGGTTTTTAGTTACTTGAAACAGCACTGATAGTGAGCCTGTTAAATTGCAGACAAGTGCTGCTTATTTTCTGCATTTATTTTACTCTCATGCATGATGGTTAACTTCAAAATTGAGACCAAAAAACTTTCCAAGGAGAAATCACTATTTAAATATTGCGTATTATTCCCCTTTCTGAAAGGCTCTCAGGCTGTTGACAAGCAGGTCGCTGATATGCTAAAGATTTTCAACACTTATACACTTTCTTAACTCAACTACAGCATACTGATAAAAGAATTTGAGGACTTTTAGGGGAAAAAGGCTTATTTGCTTTCTTGCCAAGAGTTAGATGAGAAGATTTATACTTTTTGCATATCTGTCCATTAAGTATAAGACTGCAGGCAAAAAGTGGTTAGCTTAGCTAAACATTTAGACGGGAAATAAGGAAACAGCCTACAAAAAACCTTATTAGCACCTTTTAAACCAGTGACTTGATGGATTCTTGATGTTAACAAGAAGGCTAACGACTAGAAATTACCCAGTGTGCACTCAAGACCAAACATACAGAAAGTTGAGTTCCCAAACAGCCTTTCTAAAGCAATTATTTGGTGACCTTGCTCTTTTCAGTATATGTCTAGGATCGTGCAATACGTCCTGTACAGACACAGCAAACATGACCCGTGTGAACTCCACTTGCATCACCAAAATTCTTTTCTGTCTCACTCTGAGTGGTGTCCACAGACTTTCTGTACAACAAAAATTAAATATATTAAAAGATGCAGCCTGTCTTGCACAGATAATGTAAGCATGCACATTGTGTGTCCCAGTATCGGCTAAGCAATTATTCTGCGACCATGATGGAAACAAGGAAAAACGCAGCATGCAAATGTCCCATCATGAAGCTGGACAGTGTCATGTTCCATTAGTGTGCCTCTACTGTAAACTTAACCCCAATGGAAGAACATGTGGCTTGTGCCAAGCAGATGTGCACTGGAGTGCCCCTTTTGGTGTGACATAAGAGTTAAAATGAAATGGCAAACAGATTTTTGAATGTTTACTCAGAGCAATGCCACTGCTTTCACTCTTCTCTTTCACAAAGACGGTCATCCTCTTTCTTCACTGTAATATTAACCCGAGTTGACTCAAAGAGCAAACATTTGTTTAGTTATCATGACAACCAGTGAGGTCCAGACTGTGAGATCTGCTCATGTGGCAGTCGGCTCAAAATTTCCTAAAGATAGCCTTTATCTCAGGGGAACTGGGATTTTAATGTTTGCCAGTGAAAACAGAGATGTAGGCTGAACGATTGGACTCACTTCATGTGAGACTGTCAATGCAATTGTAAAACTATAATTTCAGATAGACAATATATGGTGTTGTTACCAATAAGTTTATCTTAAATCAGCAGGTTGATGTAACGTTAATGCATCATATTTTATTAGCTCATCATATGTTTTGCATACAAATGTACTTAAAAGTTACTGCAGCCATTGGATGTAATGGAGTAAAAGGATGGTGTAAATACAGTGATGTCATAAAAGAAAAAGTAATGATTGTCACAAAATAAAAATACTGACTGTTACTTTCAAACTATTCTGCAGTACTTGAGTGATTATACTCAGTTACTTTCCACATCTACCCACCTGCTACTAATACAGTTACCGGCTCACCCTCTCCCCTGTTCACTTATCCCTCTCCCAGACACACACACATACACAAACACACACACAACTCCACAACATTAATCCCACCAGGTTGTTGGGTTCTATGGGGGTCAGCGTCTGCCGGACACAGCTTTTATTTGGGCCCGATTACTTTTGGGCACAGTCATCGTATGGCCTCTGTCGACAGGGATAACGCTCATTGGGGTCGGATTGGCGTCCGCCTCACTGGCTCCATTCACTGGGCCAGGCACAATCATTTAGAACTGGCAGACCTAACACCTAACCCACAGAGCCGGGCCAGCCCAGTCAGCAAATACATCCCCCGAAACCCCCACCTCACCCCTTTAGAAATCAGAGAGAAGAGGGGAGTAAAATGAGAAAAAGGGTGAGACAAAAGAAAGAATTGGCAGAGACAGAATGAAGAAGAGAGAGGAAGACGTGAATAAGCAATCAGGGTCCGAAGGAAAGAGTGATGTAAAGAAATTGGGGGAAAAAGTTTTTGGGTGCATAAACATGGCTTTCCATCAGCTGATTGGCCAGTAGGAAGCTGTTCTCTGCAGCTTTTACAGAGTTTGGGGTTTTTGACCCTGATGGCCTCTGTGACTGACTACTGATTTGTTACTGAACTCACATGTTTGGGATCTTAAAGTACAGCTGCAGAAGGAAACTAACATCTTAAATCCCTGGATGCACATCTAAAAAGTCAAAACTGCATGTGCATGAACAATATATCATGTATCTGCTTAAAGGCAGACAGGATGATTCTGTTGGTTGTACGTGATGTGTTGTCAATGTGTTTCAGCTGGCCTCTGCTGCCCCCTTGTGGCGCAAATGAAAAGTTGTGGTTTTTTTAGATAGGGCTAATGGAGGGAATTATTTATCTCTGTCTGTGCTGTAGTTTATTTCTAATTCCACAACCATTTAAAATAGAAAATTGAGAGTGCAG
Source organism: Acanthurus leucopareius (assembly GCA_029814765.1). Lineage (NCBI taxonomy): Eukaryota > Metazoa > Chordata > Actinopteri > Acanthuriformes > Acanthuridae > Acanthurus > Acanthurus leucopareius. The sequence continues at coordinate 1,456,086 of JAQMCX010000019.1, read as the reverse complement.
TCATACATTTTCAATTTAAAAAAGGAGGAGACTTGGTTCGCTGTTCAATTTTCCTTCTGTTTGATATGTATTTAACAAATGCCATGCATCACTGAAATTCCAGAGAGGGAAATTTGGTGATAAAGGTGGTCTTTGTTTAATTACTCACAGTAAATATTAGCTCTCCTCAGAATGACACTGTTATCATGTAGAACCACCTGAGCCACTTAAGTTCCTTACAGCTGGGATATTTCACTTCTTTAATCACACAGGTCACAGTGATATAAATAAAGCACTCGATGGTATTTCATAGCACTTGTTATAACTAACAAAACACATGCCGGTCAAGGCCATATATTATGGCCTTACATAAAAAAGGCACCAAAAAAACTAAAAAAAAAAAAAAAACTAACTAAAAAAGTGCAACAATTATTTATTTATGAATTTTTACTGATTGTTCAATAAATAGTCTCTGTTGCTACAAGTCACAGTTAGAAGGTTAACTTTGTGAGGAGATGTTGAACATGAGGAAAAACACACGGGGTCGTACCTTTAATGACAGCAGGAGGGGTCTGGTTTTAGCCATTTCCACAAGATGATGGTATTTCTCTGGTATCTTTTGAATTCATTTGTTAGATATTGTAATTATAAATCACACATTATTGCTCAATTTGAATAACCTAAATATTAAATGGCTACATCAATCTGGAGGGACTAATGTTTCTTTAACGCCTTATGTTCAGAAGTCCTGGCACATCAAGTCCTATTCCTTTTATAACAGCTTCCTTTTGTGCTGTGTGTTTCATGTTCATGTTCATGTTCATGATCTTCAGCCTGTGCCAATGGACAGAAACACATACAGCCAAAACCCCCAACCTGACCAGCCTCCTGAAATACCTGCACCTGTCCCTCCACTGAAGCAGGCTTGAGTCAGGACACGAGTCCAAGTCTGAACAGCCATGAAAGAACCAGAGTGCAGAAAACAGTCAGTGCCGACCTGAAGAACCTCAAGAGGAACCTTGTTACAGGAGTTTATGTACACAGATATTGTAGAGGTGTCTGACAGAAGTGGTGACGCTGAGAGTGACTACCAGGAGAGCAAACCTTTAATGTTCCACCGTTTTTCTACACAAGTATTGATGTGAGAGAGGCTGATGGAGGGTTCGCTCAGGAGCACTTCCTACTGATACATAACTGATTTTTGAATGACTGAAACAAGTCAATCAGAAAAGAAGGTGGAGAGTGTGTACGTCCAACCAAAAGTGAGTGCAGGTGAAAAAAAAGTAGCATACAAAGGAAACAATGAATATTGAAACCTTACAAATTTTTATTAATACTGTTTTGTTTCCATCAAACAGAGGCTTGCCTGAAGATATCTTGAAAAAATAAAATAAAATAAAATAAAATAGATAACCACGACGAGATTTTGATTTATTTCGGAATGAAGGGTTAACTAAATCAAAACAACTATCATAACCTCTAAACAGAATCAAAACGTTACCAGTGTCAACACTGATACATCAGTGCATATGCGAATGTATTATTATTCGAGATAAAATAATATATAATAATATTAGAACAGTAGTGGTAGATTACTAGTAGCCTGCACGTCCACGTCTAGTCGTGTAGCCCATGAACGTGCAGGGAGGCGCGGTCCTGTGGCTGTGATGCGCGTTCATGAGGCCAAGAAAAATACCTCCCATTTCTGATACCAGGGCAAAATTGAAGAAGAAAACATAAAATTTTAAAAAAGTCTATTTGAGTGTTCGCACTGGTAGGTTTATTCACCTAGAGTAAATTTATCCGATGAATTATAGACTCGTCTCTTTCTATGATAGTCAATTGGAAAAAGTCTTTTTGGGCCCAAATGGCGTCACGTGACCGACGCCATACTTGCAGTACCACGGTTTGGCCAGCATGTCTTTTTTTGCTTCAAAATCCGGCTCACTTCCTGGGGGCTTGGCTTGTCACCTGCAGAGAGCTGATGGACGGAGCGAAGGAGAAACTGAAGACGGTTTAAAGATTTTTTTTTACATAAAATTAGGCAAGATAGTAAATTGTGTGAGACATGTTTACGACTACGACGAGTGAAAATGGCCGTGACGGCTCTGGAAGCGACTCAAAGCCGTCAGACGCCACGGCGACAACGGAATACTGCGCAAAGTTGCAGCAGTGGATGTGGCAGTATTACTGGGGGTATGTCAACTGGCAGAGCTGGATGGCTCTGTCAGCCTTCCCGCCGCCCTGCGGCTTCCTTCCTCCGGGGACAAGCGGCCAGACACCGGGCATACCCGCCCCGATCTCCGGCGTCGGCAGCGGACAGCAGACTCATGAGCCAGGAAACTGGTACAGCTACCCTTATCCTCTCAGTTTCCCGGCATCCTCTCCTCACCAGACAGGTGCTCAGACCGATCAAAGCTCAACCGCTAGCCCGACCGCGGCTACTGATAGCCGGCCACAGCAGCAGAATGGAAATGCTCCTCAGGCAGGTATGGTTCAGTGTGACAGCGAGCTGCTGTGAGAGACAGTGGCCCACCTCGTACAGGGTGCTGCTGTCTGTAGTAATGTGCTTAAATATCTATTCATTTACAGTATTAGCTAAGTCATGAGCCTGGTTGGAAGCAGGGTTAAGTGAATGGCCCTGTGGAAACGAGCTTATATGCTTAGAGGGCTGTCAGCGCTGTGTTAACCGGTTGCAGCAGACCTGCTGCAGCTTATCAGTGACTTGAGCATAAAGTAAATAATACATGAATTTAGGTGCAATTTTGAAACTTGACTCTTATTCTGCCTCCTGTAGGACGGGAGTACACCATCCCCTCTCCCCTCCAGAGGTTCCTGGCTGAGACAGTAGACTTCTTCATCCTGTTCTGTGTGAAGGCCACCATAGTGCTGTGGATCATGCATCTGAGCGGTATGAAGTGAGTGAAACCATCTAACACTGCTCCGGTTGAAACAGATCCTTCAAACTAAAATAAACAGCTTGTATTAGTTTTTGCCAAATTAACAAGGAAGTGGTAAAACTGTGGTTTAGTTATGCAAACTACATTTGCATAACCGAAGAGTTTGCATCAGTGCTTTAATGCCAAGCTGTTTAAACACTCATGTGATCCATATTGTCTCTCCTCTTTAAAGGGACATTGCCAAATTTATTACCCACTTCATTGTGGAGGAGATAGATGAGAACACATCCATAGAGGACCTACAGAAGATGATGGCGGTAGCTTTGGTCTACAGGTTGCTTGTGTGCGTTTATGAGGTGAGTCATGTGTTCTTTTTGTCAATAGAAGTCGCAAAATCATATGTTACACTATTGTTGTATGGCCTCAAATTGAATTCCCATCAATCCATTTACAACCTAAGTGACATTTTAAAACTCTACATGGAAGAGATTTGCAGACGTCTGTATGAGTAACTCTTAAATGTCACTTTTACTTCAGTAATTAAAAAACAATGTTTTCATAATGTAATGCTGCATACAGGCTTTTCCCAGCTGAACAGAAAAGATTCAAACCTAATGACTCTTAAAAATGGCTTTATGTTTATATAATTAAATGAAAAATCTCTACTAAAGTGCATCAGACCTCTCATTTTGTCCTCTCACATTCTATGCCTCATTGAGACAAGCTGTTTTTGAATAAGAGGAGTCACTGCTCTTCTACAACACAGCATTATTTCCCACAGAGGACAGTGATGCAACGTTGCATTCATAGTTGCCTGAGATGAAGTCATGGATCAAGTCTCTTGTTTGACTTGTGCATCAGTGGCTTGTTTTCCCAGGTGGGAAGCAGCACTGGGACATCCACGCTCCTCTGCTCAGATTAATGCCATCTGGCATGCTTCGTTCCTTCTTTGCTTTTGACCTTGTTTGTGTAAACCTGAAATATCTACTCCTCCTTTCGACAGTATGGTATAATTAACAAGTTTTTGCTTCGGTTGTTACACGATGAATTCAAATAGCATGGTCAGAAACTGTTGTATGTCATCTTAGGCAAAATAAAATGCATTCAGCAATAAACCGAGTACATTTTGTCCTTCTTGTCCTTCTCGTCCAATCAGACAATCTGTATTTGGGGTGCCGGTGGTGCTACACCAGGAAAGTTCCTGCTTGGCCTGCGGGTGGTGACGTGTGACACATCCACTCTTGTCCGACCCAACCGGGTCCTTGTAGTCCCAGCATCCAATGTGTCTCTCTCTGCGTAAGTGATCATATTCTGTACAAGCTACTTTTTGACTGTACAGAAGAAACCAAGGATTGATTTTAACAGTTTATCACATAATTAGTGTTTACATCACTTTGCCGTGACTGTAAAATTTAGTGGATTAATAAATAATAAATATTTTTGGATTTCTCCTTAAATAAGAACTTGATCATCCAAATTAAACTGATGTCTGTAACAGTTTCTGGTATCTGTAGTGAATCTGTGTGGGAATTCCCATCTGACCTCATGTTTTGTTGTGTTTCTTTTGTCCTAACGTCCACAGCTCTACAGTGCGGGCACTTAATAAGAACTTCTCCATTGCGTTCCTCTTTCCCGTCTTCATCACTCTCCTCTTCTTCCAGCACAACAGAACTGTGTATGACATTGTTGCAGGGACCATTGTTGTCCAGCGCAGAGGGGACAGATAGTCTCTTCTCTATAAGCAGACTGTCTCATTCTTGGCAGGATGATGACAAAGTGCTCCGGATCCCTGTGTGATGAGTGTCTGTGTTAAAAAGTCTGTTACAAATGAAAATCTGAAAAAGCATTTTCTATCTCGTCACTGGATTAATCAAGAACTCAAACTGCACTTTAAAACTGGATGCATACAGATGTTTGGCTCGACAGTTTTTACATCCTATTTTGGTGTAAGGTCATTTTTCAATCAACAAATAAGCAGTCATGAAACACTCTAAAGTATTGTGATTTTTGATAATCTCAAAGTTTGTTAGGTGTTGTCCAATGTTTGCGGGACATCAGAAGACTTTTTGTTATATGATGAGAATCTTAATTTGTGTGTCGTGTCCTCCTCCTATTGATTTATTTAGTCTATATTTAACACCACCATGTCTGGGATTTGAAAACTTGTAACTTTGGTGACCCCCAGTGGCTGTACCGGAAAAAAACTCAATTTTTACGATGACTGTCCAAGCTTTCCTTCAGAATAAAGTGATGCACTCTAAAATCATTAAACAGTTTTACATATAGGGTCTTCAAAGCAGGATATTTATTTTTCTCTCCTTAAATGTTGAATCAGATGTTTAGTTTTCAGAATTGTTTATCTTGTTACACACGGATGAAAAGTGACACCGGGCTCATTTGTACTCAATCTTGGTGCCTATTACTATAAAAAAGAAGTATTGTTTTGGTACTTTTCCTCTAAAACTGAATGTAACATTGACTTTTCTTTTTGTTTCTTGAAGTTCAAACACATGAAATCTTGTTTGTGAATTCCCAGCTTATATTTTCTGTTGTCAGACGTTTAATTCTTGTGACTCAGGGCAGAACCGTTGATTGTCTGAACTGCATTAATTTAATGCTCATGTCAGATTTCCATTTATGCACATTGTGACACTCTTGTGGTATTAAAGATTGTTAATGATTTACCTCACATACTATAATGATGGGTGAACCTTTCATGTTAGAGTTTACTTTAATCCACAGTTTGATTACGTATGACTAATTGGTTCGAGTATTGGAATCTTGTCAAAATTCTTTGTATAATGCTAAGCAATACTTTTTTTTACATGCACACTCACGTCAAATGTTGAATAATGGTGTCGCTTTGGCAGTGAAGGGAAAAGAAGAAAGTTGAATCTTAAATGACTTGAATCTTAAAGGCAAAAAACATGGTGAGACATTTCAATAGCATTTTAAGAAAACTAATGAATTTTCCACTTAAGTTTTTCATTTGTCATTAGCAGATGACCATTGGATGTAGTGTCAGTGGTGCACGATTTATGCAAAATAATGATGCTTCAGGCATATTTGAGTCATTCTCTGTTTTCTGTAAGAAAACAAATAATTACACATATATAATTCTGACCATCTTCTGCAC
>JAQMCX010000019.1:1362571-1445071 GCA_029814765.1 Acanthurus leucopareius | reverse complement strand
TGACTCAATAGATTTATATTACATGAGGATTTTTATAGAGAGACACACCACACTCGGACGCATCATAGAACCTCAGCAGGTCTTTGTGTTTGAAACAGTGGTTTTTAGTGAATTTGAATTTGCTTATATGTAATTTTTTTACTAAGAAAAGCGATTGCAATACATTTGTTGGGCAAAGCTAACTTCATTTAACATTTCTGTGTCTACTCGGGCATCAAAGTGTGTGGCAGCAAGTTTAGCCTCAGGGTCGCTTTCTGGCTGACAGAAATGCTGGAAAGTAACTGTGACAACAAGTCATACAGGCAGGGAGGGATCAAGAGAAGTAATAGTAAATAAGTAAAAAGTGTTGGAGTAGAAAGTGAGGAAGACAGAAAGAGCCAGGGAAGGTAACACAGCAAGAGGGTAAGCAAATACAACAGAGCTAATAGAAGTGTAAGCAAATACAACCACAAACTCCCATGTGAAGTGAATATTGGATTACATTCTATTAACAGGCAGTTGTGACTGTGTTTAAACGGACTCAGCTGTTCTCTGCCTCACCCAGCAGAGGGAGTTCCCTTTGAATTTACTGTCTGTCTCCTCACTCCCCTGAGCAAGCTGCTCATTGGTTCTCAATAGCACCAGTGTCGGAGGCGGCCCAGCCAATCGGCATGCTTCTGGGCCACAAACATCTGAAGTAGTAATAATGTGGAATGTGCTGGCTCGGCATGAGCTGTCAACTAGAGCATGTAGTACTATACTATAAGTGGATAGAGGGAGGAGACGAGTGGAGGGGAGGAGGAAGTGGTGAGCACCCGATGACAGAGCAATAGTCTTATTTTGCAGTGTGTTAATGTGTGTGCATGTGTGTACGTGTGTGTGTGTGTGTGTGTGTGTGCATACAATAGCAGTACTGTCAGCTGTTCTATGTTGCCTAACATCCATAAATGCGCCCCACCCTCCGTGCCTCTCCCTCTCGCGAATTCACACACTCAACACTTATTTTCTCGCATTACTCTCTTGCACGGCTTTTTGCCCCCCCCTCCCACACACACACACTTGTGAACAGTTACACCAAACATGATCTTTTTTATACATATATATGTATTTACTGCATAGAGTTACACGGGGAATTCATCAAAGGAGTGAGCCAATTAAAAAATGTACTGGAGAGGCATGGAGAGTATTTTGATCAAAAGTTTTTGAAGAGTTCAACCAAGGGTGTGCAATGTGTGTGTGTGTGTGTGTGAACATACTGAACATACAGTACTGAGTTGTGCATTTAATCCCTCAGCAGACAGACGCTCCAGAGCATTCGTGTCCTCTGTAAGCTGTGTTGCTGTGAGGCAGCAGGTTACATACTTGACACAGAAGTTCCAGGCTTCAGGCCCTGACAGCCAGCAGTGACCCAGGATTAGTGCCTCTTCAGCTGGGCCGAGCAGACCCACCACCTGGTTCCCCCTGGTGGAGGTATGTACTGTATGCAAGTGTGTCTCACAGACTCGCAGATCCAAAATAATCCTTTTGAGGCTGCTGGCAGATGAATATTGTGCACCCATATGTGAAGCTGTGTATGTCTGTAGACAGATAGCATTTATGCATGCGATTGTGGGTGTGTTTTGTGGTATGAGGGGGTGGATGGAAGGAACATAACAGGGAGAACCAGAATAAAATGTGAAAAGAATGACTGAGGACAGTGGTGTCAGGGAGTTTGAGTAAGAATTCATCATCTTACCTAACATATATCTATCAAAAGTCACTGTTTAATGATGTGACATAAACATGATTGCAAAATAACATTTTAACTGGTTGGTCTGCTAAGTGACAACATGTGTCATTGTGTCAGCTGCTGGAGGTTTGCTATTATTAGAACAGGTAGTTTAAAAAGAGGCCTGTATACATATATATATACATACAGTATGACGCTACCATGTAAAAAGACAGTTCTGACATAAATGTACTTTAATGATTTACTTTTACAAAACTGTCAAAGTAACAACAAGGATACAAGCTGCCAATAAAGCCATAAAGCTGCATATGCTGATGTCATAAAGCTGAAAATACAGATAATGAAAAGTCAAATGTATGCATGCAGGTTTTCAAGAGTTTTGAATGTCCTTGATGGACATCCTGAGCTGTTTCAGTATCTAAATGAACTCTTTAACTGTGCTTGCTGGTTTGATTACTCTCACCTTCTTCTCCGGTACCTTCCCATCAGGCACCTCTCTCTTACTGTCAATGCTAAGCAAAACTATTTCAGCCTCTGTATTTTGCAATTTCCTGTCTGCTCTTTGCACAGCGGTCTATCTTTTCCTACTTGTTACAACAATTACCTGAAGTTTGACTCATAATGAATGGTGTCCTGTCCTGTGTCAACAAGATTTTTTTGGATCTTTTTTTTTTTCCTTCAGTGTCTCCTGTCATACACCATTCATTTCAGGACACATTTTACAACCTTTGTAATCCATAAAATTGTACATCGCTTCCTAATCAGCTGTTATAAAAAAGGGGATGTGAGGTGTGTAGTAAAAATGCTTTTGTCCTAGTTCTGTACATGTGATACTTCAGCCATGTTTTGTAAGCAGCAGCATACATGGAGAACGCTGCCAGGGATATTTATAGCCTTTGGAAAACCCTTCCCTTTTCACTGTAAATGAGTCATGTAGCATGCCTCAGCACACCCAAACACACACACACTCACGTACACACAAAGAAGGGGGAACATCAGCTGCAACACAGGCTATTTGAAGAGCCAGTGAGCTTCAGCTTCTGTTAAGTTTTGGAGGCATTTGTAGGACCAAGAATGGCCTGCATTTTATCAAATAAAGCCTGAAACCACTAAATGAAACGGGCTAATGATCCACGGTTAGGCCTGAGCTGTGTTATACAATTCCAGCTAGTATATTTAAAAGGGTCTGCATAATTGAAAATCCTGAGAACTAAAATTTTAAAGAGGAAATGATTCATAAATAAAGGTTTTAAGTTGTTTGGATAGAAAAAAAGGAAACATTACCAAAATAGCCGATATTTAAATCCTTCTGAATTTTCTTCAACAGTCTATTCTTATCTTTTTGAAAGATATATCTTGGTATTAATCTACAAATGTTAGCTTGCCTGTAAAAATTGACACAGAATCTTGTAATGAGGACATAATTCATATTTCATTAATCAGTTTGTACAGGCCTAAATAGGCAAAAGAGTTTGTAGTTTATGTGAAATAAAATGTGGAAAATGCTAAATGTGGTGTCCAAACATGGTTTCAGTAGTACAGCATTACACACAGATCTCTATTTACAGCAGAACCCAACAGAAAGATATATACTGAAAATAATGCAAATAAGTACCATAGCTCAGGTACATGCCTCTGGCTATAGTGAACTGAAATAAACCAATAAAAAAAATACATTTACAACCTTTGGAGGTGATTATCACATCAAAAGTAAGTGGAAACATTTTCCCACATTTACTGTTTTGCAGAAATCAACACTCCCTCGAGCGAAGATAACTCACAAGAACACATAATCACATGCAAACATGAAGATTCACTGTTATCCAGCATAAACAAACAGTGAGCATTCATGCAACAGCTACTGGGACTCTCCCTTTCACTGAGAGAGCTCCTCTGCACTTATACCGACAACTACGCAGGCAGAGAGACACGACCATAAAGATGAATTGATGGTGTTGCTGAGTTTGTACAAGCACAATGTTATCGAGTCTCTTGAGGCTCGGGAAGCAGTGTGTTGATGAGACAGCAGCTTTATCGATTCAAGTTTTTTTAAAAGGCCTTTGAAATCGAGCGTCTAGACAATCCGGCCTGGCGGATGTTCACGTCCAATTGAACGGATAACTTAGATAACTCTGGTGGCAGAATGAAAGGATGAGGGAGATTACAAAGCAGATAAAGTTTGTCTTGTTAGAGAAAGGCTTATTTTTTTAAAGCTGAAGTGCATTTTTATTATAAGAGGCACATTGTCAAGGCTTACTATTGAATTAAGCCACTTCTACAAAGTTCCTGTTCAACAGAACCTATTGTACCAGATGTAGTCATCCAGCAGGGGAGGTGGAAGAAAAGAAGCGGTTTAAGATCAGCCCTGACTGCAGTGAAATGACATTAGAGACAATAACAGGAACAAAACTGGTGAGGGAAAGTTGGAGAAACTCAATAAAATAAAAGACAGAATAAAGACAAAGACAGTCCTTTATAGGAATAGCTTAATATATTTGGATATTTTCATGTTTAATCACTTTCCTGCTAAAAGTTAGATAAGACGATCAGTACTGTTTCTGTATCTTTACTGTTATTGTGTAGCTGAATGGAAACAGAGGAAAACAGTTAGTCTGGCTCATATAAAGTGAAAATGATCAACCTCTCATACACCTTTTAAGACTAATGAACATAATATATCTTCTTTGCTTATTCCACAGTAAAACTAAGGTTTGAAAATAAGGGGAGCAGTATCTCTTTGCAATATCAGCTTGTAACTACCAGCCAAGAAATAGTCCAGCAAATAACTTATGTTAAAGCTTAATTTTAAGTGTGTGTGTGTGTGTGTGTGTGTGCTGATTGAGCAAACAAGAACTTGTGTTAATTACTGGGTTTTAAAGGTTCTGGATCTAAACTAGGTGTTTTCCCTGTTCTCTTCATATTAAGCTAAACTAAGCTAACAGACTGCTTCAGCTACATATTTGCTGTATAGATGTGAGAGTAGTAATCCTCTCATCTAACTCCAGGCAAGAAAGCAAATACACTTTCTTTACATTGGCACATGATAACATTGTGAGCTCAGAAGTTAATTGAATTTCTCATAAAGACTTTATTTTGTCTTTCAAATTCACCAATGTGTGTAATACGTTATATCTCTCATGGTTTTAAATAAACTGAGCTAAGCTGGAGTTTTGATCCTTCAATTGATCCTTTTGTAAACAGTGAAGACCTACCTGAAGGTCTGTATCTCTAAAACAGGTGTTAAGAGACTACATGTGCCTCAACATACAGGGGAATGTGGAGAGGAGACATGGGAGAGGAGAGGCAATCGTAGAGAGAGGTGGCTGGAGGATTTCAGGGACACTAAGGAGGGTTCCTCCGATGGCGACCCGATGGTAAAGCCACTAGCCACATAAGCGGTATCGATCAGTAACTATGACGCACTGTAATCAATGCATGTGGTAAGACAAGGCATTTGTCCCAGTCTGCTTTCCTCCAGCTTCACTTGTCCTCTAACAACATTTGCATTAAAACGTGGCTCCAACTCAAGACTGCTTTCATTATCGATGAGTCTGCTGATTATTTGTTTTTGAATTAGATTTAGTCAATAAAAAGTAAAAAGGGATCATCTCTTTGATTAAGGGTTTTTTTATATGTCTGAGCAGCAGCCTTAAATCCAAAGATATTAAATTTATATTTATTTGAAATGTATTAAATGTTGGAAATCCCCACATTGAAGAAGATAAAACCAGCGCATTTTAATATTTTCCCTTTGTGAGATAGTGGTTCAAGATAAAAGTGTCTGTCTCCAGGAAGTCACTGCTCCGTGTTAAATAACAGTATGGCAGATAATCCTGCAAAACAATAAAATGGAACAAATAGTGTCATCAGTGGGCCTTGAAGATGCTGGAGAACAGATTTACTTACCTGTCATGGGCTCCTAAAACCAGGCTACGTGTTTCCCAAGGTTTCCAGTCTTTATGCTAAGCTAACTGGCTGCTGGTTGTAGCTTCATACAGTATGTGCTGTACAGACGTTACAGTAGAATCAATCCTCTAATCAAAGAAATCAAATAAATGTTCCCAAAATGTTACTGTAAGTCTTCAAACAGTTAATTCTTTATCAGATTTGTTGTTGATTCTATCAACTGACTAATCAATTAGTCAACTAACTGTATCTAAAATAATACTTGAACTCTAGTCTCCTTAGTTTAGTTGTATGTTTGAAACAAATGGAAAAACCCTGTTTAACGTATGCTCAGCTGAAATCAAGTGTTTTTTTTAAACAATGCACAGTGATGCCACATTCACAATTGATGGGACAAAATCAAAATGGGACATTCTGCTCTACTTTCTCTTCTTCCCTCCTTTACCTTCTCTGTCATTCTCCCTCTCTCTCGTGTTGCAAGTGCCTCCTTAGACTGACAGTTTCTCACTCTTTTCCTTTCACACAGTCCCTCTGTCACACACACACACACACAGAAAGGAAAATCAGACACCCGGGCAGACAAGCAGGGTGTAAGGCGACTACTATAGATTTGTCCACAACCTCTCAAGCTCATCCATAATATAGCTGACTCCTCTCTGACCGCTGTGTTGGTGACTGTGTACTGTAAAAGCCTGTCCTGATATCACTCATCACTGTTTGTATGCTTCTGGGTGTGTATGTGGGGCGTTTGTGTGCGTACAAAAGTGAGTTGAAGAGTCTCCCTTGCCTGGTCAATAATTAAAGTCACTGGTTAGTAGGAAGAGAGTCGCTCGGGCATTGCAGACATTTTTCTACTCTTATTGAGCCACATAAGATGGCTTAGGAACCATCCTCATTTATGTTACATGAGGGGCTGGTGTTTTTATTTTTCGGGGGGGGATGGAGGTTGAAACAGACATCACATTTAAAGAGGAGTCGACACGATATGCAGAGAGAATTACAATAAGGGTAAAAGTGGCAGTGAACGTAACCATCAAAATGAGTTGCAGTTTAAACAGCGAGTGCAAAAGGTAAAACAACAGTTCAGAGTAATAAGTAGGAAAACATTTTGTGCTGCTGTAATATCTCAGTCTCATCTACAAAGGCAGCAGTCTAATAATAAGTTCTTGGTCCAGAACTAAGAGCCAATTATTTTTTCATAGAGAGGGCTCGGCTGTTAGTCACATACACACTCAAACACACACAGACTTTTATTTTTTTTTTGCTCTGTGCCTCTATTTCCACTCTTTTTTTATGTTTCATCAAAAGCAAAATGTGATGGCATTTCTGAACTGCTGCATCACTCACAGCAAACATTCAGATGTCAGGTTTCTCCGTGTGAATGCAAGTGTGGCAATGGCAGAAACACTCCGAGGATGACAAATATTTATTTACATTAGAGTATATACTCAGATTTTACGCACATCTTTGACTGAGCAATCCAAGTATACATTTCTTCATTCCAATTAGGTCTGGACTTTTAGCACAGATCACTTTGAGGAACTCCGGATTACCTCCCAAAATCTGCCTGCCAAAGACAGCCTGATTCAATTGGCTGCTGTTAATACACAGATTAGGGAACTTTCTTTGCATCCTAATCCTCCTCGCTTCGTTCTCCCCTGTCGCGGAATAGGGAGAAGGTGTGTGAGAACAGGTTAGCCGATAGCAGGCATTCACTGCAGGATTACACAAGGCCAACTTTAAGCCTGTGTAATTTGGTTGCTAGAGAAGTGGTGTGAAAATGATGAGAGCTAGTGATCGTTAAATACCTTTTAAAATGCTGTAGGAGTTTCATTTGTGGTTTTTTAATGTTGAAAATTCAAATAGGATATCACATGAGGCCTAGATGTATCAGTGGCGGTGATGATGAAGGGGTATGTGACGTGGCTGTGCAACAAAGGTTGAGATCATTGTTATAATCTACTGAATTACTTGCAAAATAATCACATTTCAAAGGTGATCTACTTACGTATTTTAAAGTAAATCAGTGGATATTCAAATATCTTTTCTAGGTGGACATAAAATAAAAACATAAAATAATAAACTTCATCTATTTTCTTTTGTTTTATGCTCTCTAGTATCTGGCCCTGCAACTTGTTAACACTTCCACTTTTGAGCATGAGGGGGAGCAGTGAGCGGCTGTAAAACACATCATTCCCTGTGCACAGAGAGAACTTCAGCAGACGCTGTGGCCTTGAAATCTGAAGTGACAGCTGCTTTCAAAGCATACAGGCCGAGCGTTCAACTTCCACTGAGTAAGTCTTTATTGGATTTTGTGGAGAGCTGACATGTCAATGCAGTTCCCCTGCTTATATCTACACACACTGAGCTGAAGAGCTGGTGAGTAAAGTCACATACTGTTGGCTGGAGAGCCGGGCTGCTCAATAGCTGAGTGTACTGTATGTTAAGTGGCATGCACTTCAGACACCGTGCTACTCTGCTGTCCAATAAAGCAGAGACGAACATGACCGTTAAAATCTTTGAAAATCCCTTAAGAGCTGCTTCCAAAGACTGGTGACGATTAATTATTCATCCACCTTAGTTCGTGTTTTAAGTTCAGTGTGTTATTTATTCATATCCCAGGTGAAGTGTCAAATCCCTTGTTTGTGTATACTTGTCAGCTAAGTAGAGGTTTCAATGTCCTTGGCAAAATAGAGTCCTTTCTTGGTTTTCTGATGAAAAACAGGTTAAGAACTAACACGAAACTTTTAAGATTAACTGTTAATTTGTTATTTTGACAGGGAACACATTCCATTAAATGTTGGACAATAATATATTGGGCCATATCCTGTTCCTAATCTTTATTTTGGCACCCTTTCCCCTGCAGAGAGAGCTTTTTGATTGCTGAGGTTACAAAAAAAAGAAAAGCTTTGGCCTTTAAGAGATGAGTCATTTAATCACACAAAATAGCCACACAGGTACGCAGCTTTAAACAGCCGGCCTCCATCCTCAGGGCTCTTCTCACACAGGCCACACCTGGTACACTCTCTTCTTGAACGTACACAGCTCACACCTCCTACAAAGATCACAAGTGCATCTCTAGGGAGTAACCCAACCCTCGAAGAATCTGCTCCTCCTTTACACGCAGTTCTTTATTATTCCTAAAGCATGCCATGGCCCTGCACCACACACTCACACACACACACACATACCCACATAACTATAATTTATGTTCTCATTGTACTCTAAATGGTGCCAGTTATTAAAAAAAAAAAAAGACCTTTGGACAGGCAACGGATTTTTTTTTCAGCTGCTAGAAAGTCTAACCGGGAACTTTCAATATGTGAGGCCATTAATCAAGCAGCTGTAAGAGTGAGTAGGTGTATACCTGTAAGTACACGCAGAGACAAAAGAGAGGACAGAGAGAGTAAAGACTGGAACAGGTTTGTGCTTGTGAGTATGCAAATGGGCATATGCATGCACTTCTGTAAGCTAAAAAGTCACTAAGCAACTCTATTATTAAGCCGAAAAAGTTGAAATCGAAAGTGACACTACAGGAAGCACAACAGGGACTTTAAGTATTAACAGTGGTCTGCATAATAAATGGTCGCGCACTGAAACTCTGCCTCCATTCAAATATCAAAGTCCATTCACCACCAGACACTGTCGCTAATATGCATCCAGGCCGTGAATGTAAGAATGTAATGCTAGCCTCCCGGCGCACAGGGCAGCTCACCTCTCTGTCTCTTTGTTTGGTATACATGTGACAAGGGCACAATAGAGTGCTGGACAATGGGCCACTTATTGAATGACTGGCAGGGAGTGGGATACATCCCAGATTGTGTGTCACTCCGCAGCCTCGTGCACCCTGCGACTCATGGTCAGCATCGGGTTGCACCCTCCTGTGACGAAGAGGTGAAGGCGTTCGCTGTTAAACTGAAAATCTGGGAGAGGTCACAGAGGTCAAACTGATTTTTTTTTTTAAAAAAGCCCTAAAAATAACAGGAAGAGTCAACTGGTTATTAATGTACTTCTTTAATTTTGATTTTATCAGTTAATTTTCATAATCTTTAGTAGCAGTAACTTAGTTTATTATTGTCTTTAGTTAGTTTTTCGGAATTTTGGTTCATACATTAATGTTCATGTCAAGTAAACTGTTCAATCTCCCAGGTTTATTTAAAATCATCAAATATGCGACTGATCTAATGACAGCAAAATGGATTTAGCAGCTTAAAGTGAATAAGCAATAACTGAATGATGGATAAATACAGATAAACAACATATTTCTAGTTTTGCTCCATGACTGTGTGTATTTTTCTGGTTGTCTGTGTATGAAAACAGTCGCTATCGGCAGCCAAGATTTTCCACCTTGTCACTGTCAGCTGACTATCAGTCATTGCCTTCAGCTGAACTGATTCTCTCCGAGATCTCGAGCTCCATACGTCAAATGCCTGCCGTGACCTTCTGGCCTGCAGAAAGCAGCTCTCAGGGAAAAGTCAGAGGTTTCATCTGCGATCGAATGTAAATATGGCATGATAGTCCCTACTGTTTGATATTAAACACACTGTAGAACTGAACTTATGGATTAAAAAAGAGCCACCAGTGTTTCAAAAATTACATTTTTAAATACTTACTTATTTATATGTACTTCTGTTTGCTTAAAGCACATCTTGTGCAGTGATGAAAAAAAGTATTCAGCTCTATTTCTAAGTAAAAGTCGTATGTTATACTAGAATATAAAGATACTCAGTTGATGGTAGCAGTCCTGCTTTCATGCTTTGAATAAAAACTACAAAAGTATAACAAGGCAAAATGATAATAAGGAAAAGTCAGAGCTCTCATTATGCAGCATGGCCTCTGTCAGTGTCACTTTATTGTCTGCACTGTCTGATGCATTTTAATGTCTTAGCTACTGTTTTATATGCTGTTGGGTGGTTTAATGTGAAACAAGGCACCACATTTTATGAAGCGATCATATGTTTTATGAGTAAAATCTTCATTTGTAAAGGAGCAACTGCAGCTGTTCTGACTAACAGAGTGAAAATACACAACTGACCTCTAAATTGCAACGAGAAAAGTAGAAGAAAATGGTAATACTCATGAAAAGTGCAAGTTGTCTGCCTTTAATTATGCTCAAGTACATGACTTGATCTTATGATGCTGGTTTTGCAGTTGAAATGTTCATTAACACTATAGAGGAAGGCTCAGCTGCCATTTCTCATAACTTTTCCTTTTAGTTGACAGGGTGGAGAAAGCACTTCATCAGATATTTTAAATAAAACTATAGCTATAATTAAGCTTTTCTTCCCCCTCTGTCTCTCAGATACACACACCTCTGGAATTTGCTCTGGATCCATCCAAGCACACTTGAACTAATGATAGCTTATGCAAAGTGCATTCTCACGCCCTCGTACTGGCACTGACAGTCTGTCAGTGAACTTCTCCTGTAACTCTGTCGCTGTGTGCTCTGTTCCTCTCATATTTTTGCATGAGTAGCTTACAAACTGCTCCATTTTCGAACTTCTCTCTCTCTCTCTCTCTCTCTCGGTCTCTCTCTCCCTCTCCCTCTCTCTCTCTCCCTGTAAAGGTGGGGGCAGAGAGCTATTAGCTGTGCGCTGCAAACATCATTAGGAGGGGAGACGCTTTCCACCGTCAGCGCCGGAGCAGAGCAGGGGAGCCCTGGCAACAAGGAGAGAGACACAAACTCAGCAACCCGTTACACCATACAGTAAGTCACACAAAACTGCTCATTCAATTCACGTTTCACCAACCTGTCATTGCTTTCACCATGCCACTTTTCTCCTCTGGAGCTGTGGAGAGAAAATGGCTGGAAGAACTGGGCAGGGTGGCGCTGGAGCTCTGGTTTACTTCAAAGCCTTGGAAAATGTTTACTTCGCCCTCTGACCTATTTTTAAGTGGCTAAACAGCAAGGGGTCGTGCGGGCTTTGGGTGTGTGTACTTGTCATTTCGGAACGCAAATGCAAAGTAGTGTTTAAGTGGAGCGAAAGAGAGCGGGGGTTTGGTTGGATACTGACCGAGCGAGGAGCGCGTCCGCCCGGCGAGCTTGTGTCGGGCAGGCGCTGCACTTAGAATAACTGCGCCACTCGACCTCGGCTCAAACATTTGCTCTTTGCAGACTATTTCTAAGCGCTTAACATTTACACACACTGCCAAGTAGCGTTGCTTCAAGCCGTATATGTCTTCTTTTGAACTCTTTTCTCACTGACAGGGACTGTCAAAGGCAAACATTACATTTTTATCTACGTTTCACCATCGCGGAAGTGTTTTCTCTACACGAAAAGAGACGGAGAACAACTATCTACCACAGTCCACAGAATTTGTCCACTGTTTGCAAAAAAAAACGTAGTAACACCTCTTTTGCATGTTCCGACCTTTTATTTAAGCTATGTATTGTTGCGTATGTAATAGGTTACTACACAGTGTTTTACATTGCCAGCTGGTTGTAAAGGACATAGGGTTTGTGATTGCTGGACTACCCGTGATGTCATTCATCCTAGCTTGGACCATTATATAACGGGACTGTAGGGAAGCCTGTGATAGCGGGCTATTTTTACTCTGTTTACACCTCGGAGTTGCACTCGGGGTAGGCTATGCGTCCCAAGTGGTAGCCTATGCTTTCACTCACATTATGAATTTAATATGGCATCCAAATGAGAGCAGGAGGATGGACAAATGTGTCAGATAGAGATGAAGGGCTGCAGTTTTTTTTTTTTTAACACCAGCTGCATTTAAGCTTTTAAGTGCTCCCACTTTTTTTTATGTTCTTTGTGTCATTATTTGCATTTTAAACAAAAATGTTTACTTGTTGATTATATCATTTCATGTTTGGTGCATGTCTTACACTCTTTCCAGTTGCTTGCCCTTAGGCAATGAATGAACCACTCCTCCTTAATAGGACTACTTCTGTACAAGTATCTAATCAACAACTGTCAGTGCATATGATAGTAATATATCTGAATATCTTAAAAATTATTAACACAGCAGTGGGTACAGCAACAAACTTAGGTTTGCATTTAAAATAAGATTTGATTGATACATTTTGTATGAGCCCTCATTTCCTTATTAGACTTCTGCACAAAAAAGTTTGCACATTCATACACTCAGTAAAAACTTTTTAAATTTCTTGTGCATACTGTGTGTGCAAAGTATACCCCAAGTACATGTAATTTAGCCAAAATACTGCTATAAAATATTCAATTATGCAGTTTCTCCATTAAAAAATACTATTTATTAATCATATTGTTTTATCACACAGTATCTACATAAACAGTGTTTGACAGCTAGTGAGCATACAGACCAATATTTTTTGGATCATGCTGCTGTAGTATAATCCAAGTAGTTTCGCAAATTCATAAACATTTTTTTAACTGAATATTTATCCAGCTCTTTTGAAATTAAATGTCTGCTGGGACAATATTTATGTATTGTAATTGACACAAGTGACTCGTCACTGATCGCTGACAGATGCCGTCTGCTTAGATATTGAATTAAACTGCAACTTGCAGTTTATTTGTTCCTGCTGCTATGTGACTCACTTGCCAGCAATATTGGATCTGAAACATTTGCAGAGTTTAATGGGTATTTTTTTAGTCTACTGCTCAGTTAAGAATGCTTTAGTCATCCTCAGAGTTAGTTTAATGGCTAGTTTTTGAAATTTTTTATCTTTGCTGTTGTCACAACATGTCTCCAGTCAGTATTGTTGTGAATGGCTACCAGTTTTGGAAGCTCTGTTCTTTGTGTCATTATAAATGTTTAAGGCTATGGGAGCAACTGAATGACTGATTTAGTTGTTTGCTTTAACTTTATCCTGTAATCACATATTTTTGTAATTTGTCAGTTGATGTGACCATAACATGTTGGGCATTTTTTCCATTTTTTTGTAAAGAAGTGTGCAGGTAATGACAGCGTAAGTTGTTTGCAGGAAAGCAGAGAGATATTTGTAGATTTTTGTGTTTAATATTAAAAGATTTGTTTTTTGAAAGAGTTTTATCATTTTTCCATGTGCAAAGACTTTCACTCATCCAGTTCTCTGTGTTATAGAGGCAACAGATTAGGGTGGGAAGAGAGTTTATTGTGTAATTTATTTCTGAACAGGTGATGACTTGGGTAAGGACTGATTCTTAAAGTAAAGGGGACCAAGTACTTATCCCTGAGGAATCCCTTGCTTGAGGAGGACTTTTAGATATTATTTTAAAGAGGACACACTGTTCTGCTTAAGAAAAAAATATATGAGTACAGCATTGGTAGATTTTATCAGACATTAAATTAAAAGCTGTATTTAGGCAGAGAATAGCCCGATGGAGTTTGTGTGAGCTGCACTCTGAATTTGAATAGGTCAAGTTATTGTGCTGGTACAGTCATTCCCTTGCAGATTTGAGTCAAGCTAAAGGGAAACAGCACATCAAATTCTTAATAAAGACTTTCAGAGTTAGGATGCAAAAGACAGTAAACTCTGCTGCATAACAAACCACTCATTCTGTAAGCTAACAGCCAGTTTAGGTCAATCCAAGACACAACTTCAAAACAAAAGTTTATAGAGACACACAACCTCGGTTGGTGCTGTTCCTCGCTAGCTTACAGCTAATATACAGTATTCTGGCTGATGGCAACAAATAAATACAAATGATCCAAACTCATGCTAGTAACACAAGGTATAACCTTGCTTTATGGGCATGTAATGAAATTATTATATATACACACATTCAAAGCTGAACACCTCATCAGAAGTTTTAGATGTAAAACTAAGTTTGAGAGTCTTTGATAGGGAGTTAGGGATAACCAAAGTGCTGAGCATGGCCAACACTGACATGAGGAAGTACTGAGATATTTTGGGCGTTCAGGGAACAGTAGATGGAGCTGTAGTTGGTCATAAGTTAGAGTTTTAGAAGTTACAGATTTGAGCAGTAATATTTGTTATCATTTTCAGAAGGATAGCAGTTTTAATTTTCTTGAAGTTTGTTAAAGTTGGTGCTTTTTGTTGGTTTTGATGGTAAACGTGAAGGCTTTGTGATAGGGAACAACTAAACAATAGTTCACTATTGTCTGGATGCCACTGTGTGCCAATCAGGTGTGCTGTTCCACCTACATTGCAGATACACACACACACACACACACACACACATACACACACAGATGCACACACACCCATACAGACATGCACACACATACACACACATACGTACGTACATACTTACCACTGCCACCATAGCCTTTGATTCCAGCCGCCACTCACTTTCAAATGGTAATGAGAGGCAATTAGAAGCCAATGTGTCCTAATCACAAGCCATTTAACTGAGCCTGGCTCATTTGTCAGAGCCATATGTGAACACCGACCCACACACTGAAATACACATGAATACGCACATCTGCTATCATGCAAGAGTCTTGTCTTTGTCTGTGGAATTTGCTGCCTGCATAAGAGAAAAGAGGCAAATAGTGTGTGTGTGTGTGTGCTGTGAGTGTGTGTGCGGTTGAAAGAGACAGCCAGAGATTTCCAGGTAATGATTGGGCGGAGGTTTCACGGCTGAATGAATAAGTGACAGAAATGGCTCTATGCTCCAACCTGCAAATACAGGCAGAGTGAATGATGGGTAGGCGGGGGCAAATGGATAGACCAATGGCTGGAACAGGTGTTTGTGTGTGTCTGTCTTTGTAGAGAGATTGAAACAACATCAACTGTACTTACTCTGAATGTTTGCTTACAGAATAACTTTTACAGGATAAACACTGCAGGCGGAGGTGTAGTGAAGGGTAAACACAAATAAACTTATAGGTGCTACGTGTAACATCCTATTAATGGAAAATTCCTTTATGGAGGTCAAATTAGTGCTGTGCACTTTATGTACAGCTTTGATGTCTGGTTTACACCATGCAGTGTAAATGCAAGAGGTCAATGCACTTAATAAAAGACATGAAACTTTTCCTATTCTGGGAGGTAAACTGGGGCTGCCTGATTAAACAAATGATACATTATAGACACTATACTCTTTCTCGTGTCAAATCAGTTAGGATTCAACTTATAATTTTAAGTGGATTTGACCACATTTTTTGTCTTTTGTTTTGAGGAATTTTTAGAGCAAGTTCAGGAAACATCCTTAGACAATATTTAGTCTCCGATCACAATATCAATATTTCCCATTTACAGATATCCCATGACACCTCGCAGCTTTTGACATGCATTGTCTTCTCCTAGATCATGATGTCTACATGTGTGCACAGATTAAAACCACCAATCTGTGCTCTGCTCTGAAGTTTGCGAAGGTTTTAAGTGGTGCTGTGGCAGGCTAATAAGTCAGTGGTAACCAGACAGAGCAGACGAGTCCAAAAGTATGTAAATCAATGCTGCAACAAATAACAATCACATTGACTACAGCACCACTTCAATATCAGCTCTGATGTGCCGCCTGTTTTCTCAATGTACCCTATTATCTGCTACTGCAACCCTGGCTTCAAACTCTCTACACATGCAGTGCAGATGTGCTGTGAGGAGCCATAACAAATATTGAAACAAATATTATTATCATAATGTGAATGTACACAGAAAAATATTTACCTGCTCTGTCTTAAAAGATAAATGTAAACTAAAGAGACAAAGCAATGCACACAAATTATAGGGGAAAGCCACAATGTTAAACACAGCATTTAGATATTGTTTTCTTGCTACTACATATCCCAGGTTTTACACCTCCCTCACACACACGAGAACATTATGTTTGATGTGGGATGATGAAATGATGTCAAGTCCTATTTGCAGCATTCATTCCTGCCTCCTGTCACAGGTAAATCCCTGGTTGTCTCCTTTAACACAAGAAGCTGCATGAACCATGCAGAGCAGAGGAAGAAGGTAGTGTGTGTGTGTGTCTGTGTGTGTGTGAGAAAAATGATTTTGAAAAAAAATAGAGAGAGTGGTGGGTGTGGGTGGGGGCAGATCAAGAGATTGAGCTGTCTGGTTGAACCATGCAGAGCGCTCAGACCTTTTCAGCTTTTTCCTTTCATCCTCCTCTATTCATGAACGCACCAAGTACACGTGCATGCACACAAGAGAAAGGACACACTCACACACACACACAGAATACTGCTTTTAAAGGGGATCAATGAGAGTTTTTTGTATTTTGTGTGAAAGAGCATTCCAGCGTCTGTGATCGTGTGTGGCTTTTATTGCTTAGTGCACAGTCTTGCATTTCTAAGACTGTTTCGCTGTATGAGACTGCAATGCCAATTCAATTCAAGTGCCATGGCAAGTCATTTAATCTGTAATTTATCTATAAAGAGTGAAAACATCTCACCGATAATATAAAGGTCAAAGAGAACACTTGTTGAAGTCCTTTTAGCCTTTTAAAATGTATAATTTAATCAAAACATTCATTATAGCATTCTCTAAAGCCCTTACAGTACTTGTGGATCCATCCTTTTTGTGTGTGTGTGTGTGTGTGTGTGTGTGTGAACATCAGAGTGTATGCATTAATTTAGATTAATTAATTAGACACAGAGGGAGAGAAATAGAGGGAGAGAGGGACCGAAGCCATCCTACAAACTTGTGTTACACTGTCGGGTCGATAAGCCACTGCATGGCTCAATAACCATGTGAAAAAGGGAAGCTGGCTTTGGGACTTTGTTCAGCTGTGTGTTGGCTTTGGCTCTGTAATGGCTGCCAGTGTAGCAGACATGATATACAGTTGTCTATATGCCAGGCAAGTTGCTGTTAAAAAGCTAAACTGGAATGAACTCCGTAATATCAAGTGTCTAAATGATGACATAAGTGCTTCCTGCAAAAAAAAAAAACAAAAAAAACAAAGCTTTTAGGCTACAAATTTGAGTTCCTGCATGAATTTGTATCCAAGCAACTCATCAAAAATTGTTTTAAATCCTCAGAGCTGTTTTATAAAGTCTCTCTGGAAAGATGGTTCATGTGCCCGAGCTATACATCAAATATGATGAATAATTTTGCACAAGTGCTCATGCAATAGCTGATGCATATGCTGCTCCTTTGATCTCTCTGCCTTGATTCATATTTGATCATACTCCGAGCAAAGTCTGGGTGAGAGGAAATGGTTTTAAGCATTGGCCTTTTGTGGGCCAAGTTAAATGAGGGAGAGCCTAACTAATAACAGCTCAGTCTTTATAGGACATCCAAATGTGGTTGGAGTTATTTTCTCTATGTTTAATGGCATTATAAAGTGCATCAGAGAGCATTGTCTCTAAGCTCTTTCAACTGTGGCTCACTCAGTGACAAAGCCACAGCATTTTCTGCAGGGATTTGAATCTGGTTATGTTGCTTGAATTGTTTTTCCTTTAGTCCCTACTATAACTGATATCTCCTCTCATCCCCTCAGCTTTTTGTTGTCTCATGTAACTTCAACCCCTGTATTTCTCTTCAAGCTTTCGTGTCTCCATGTTTTCTTGCAGCTGGGTTCTACAAATTCTTCTCTTCTCTTCTCTTTTCTCCTCTTTTCTCCTCTTTTCTTCTCTTCTTGCTAGCCTAGTCTCTTCCTTATCCTTATCAGAGGCAGTAGAGGATTACAGTGGGGAGTTGACACTGACTGGCAGTCAGACAGCTCCTGCAGACTCTTCTCCTCTCCACAGAGCTCCAGGCCTGGGACAGGGATAAGCTGACAACCTGGGATAAAGCCAGATAGATAGTGATGAAGAAGAGAGATGAAGGAAGAATGCTAGGAATGGGGTCATAAACTGATAGTTCAGCAGAAATGTAATTATTTCCATTAGTCAAACATTAGCATCCCACTCATTTGTATTGTGAAAATGTTTCTGAGATAAAGGTAAAGAGCAACTAATCAATTTAGATGCTTATTTATATATTTTTTCACTAGGGAGGTACTGTAGATGAATCAAAATGTGAATTGTTTGCATTTGAATGCTGACCTTTAGTGGAAAATCTTGATCTGTAATTGATTACATTAGGTATTTCAGTGATGTGTATTCCATATGAGCACTGATGTCCAAAAATATCTGAGAGGAGAGTGTAAATAGCAACATGCCATCCATACTCGTGGCTTTTATAAAAATGTCTTTTTGTGCACTTTTTTCCTTCAAAAGTACATTTATTTGCTTTCACAATAAATGACTGATGTCCCGCATAGGAATGCAGGAAACTGAGCATATTTGGGCCAAAATGGAAGCATTTCTTTAAACTCTGGTCTCTGCAATATGACCTCTGTATTTTTATTTTCAGATATTTGTTAAATGATAAAACTTGCACCTTCAAGTATAATAAACTTTAGCTTTATGTTTGATCAAAATGTTTGCATTGGGGCTGAGGGATGGCCATTATGTGCCTGTAAAAAAAAAAAAAAAAAGCTACCCCTGTATTTCTATTGGTGCTTGTTCTTCAGTCCCCAGACCCTCAGCCTCAGGGTGGGTGTGTGGGTATCCTAACTTCATTCTGAGCCAGGAGGATATGCATTTAGAGAGAGGAATTCAATAACAGGAAAATGGCTAGTGATAGAAACAATCCCTGGAATACCAAAACCCACCCTTCACCAGTGTTGTTCTTGGCATGAGCTTGCTCTCTGTTACTACTGTTTACTCCTTAGGATGCTGATGCCAAGTGCAATGCATCCAACAAACATCTCCTTCCATTGATGGTTCGTGATGTGGCGCATGTAGTGAAGTCCTGAATTGCAGCCTGTACACGGCCAGTTGTTATCGGGTCACCTTGTGGACAGCGGTGCACATGGGTGGGCAGCGGAGGACAGGTGGAGACGAGCCTGCGAAACCAAACCACAGGCAATATTTAAAACAGTGTCTGTAAGGCTGAAACTATTTCCTCTCTGACTGAACTGCGGTGTGGTTTAAATAGAGCAAGTTGCTAAATTGCTGGCTTTCTTTCTGGTTCTGCCTGTTTGTCTGTCTGTCTGCCTGCCTGCCCGTCTGTCTGTCTGTCTGTCAGTCCGGCTGGCTTGCTGGTAGATGTGGCTTGGCCAGTGCATCTATTCTACGGGATGGCTAGAATGCTGGATGGCCGAGGATCAGCCTCATCTGGCTGGACATTTGACTGGATGCTTGGCTGCAGGCTGGATACCCGTCTGGCTGTCTGACTCGCTGGCTGCCTGACTGACTGGATATTATTTCTGGCCTTTCCTTTCGCTATGTAGTAAGCTCATGACATTGGAACAGGGACATTTGGCTGCGAGTGTCAGGGAGGTGTGCTAAAACACTGCTGACCAAGATAAGACCTAATGAGCCAGGATGTTCCCGACCTGCCCATGAGCCCCGTGTGTTAATCACCAATTACAGCATCAAGACATCTTAATAGAGTCTCTCTTATTCTGTTTTTCTTTCACTAGAATCTTTAGTAATATATTTCTGCAAAGTCTTTGAGTGGCCTGCTGCTTCTGCATGAAAAGGACCAAAGCTTCGTTTTGAAAGTAACAGGATTGTGTACATTGCTGGCTGCGAAGAAGCAACTTAATTAGAGCCATAAATTACGCAGACATGTTGTAAGATGGTGGCATCACTTCTGCTTTGAGTGTAGTGACAAAAGCACAGTACAAGACAAATATGGCAGTAGATACGTAATGGAATTTTTTTTTTTTTCTTGTAGTGTTGTGTTGCACTGATGAGGAAAAAAAATTCAATATCTTTCAGCTCTTACACTTTTAAAAAGGTGGAAATAAAAACATAGGATGCTGTTTCACACATTTTATTGGCTAATGAGATTGCAACTGAGTGAGAAATTTTGTAAAGTACGCAAACAAGTCTGGCAATTTTTTTAGTAAATACATGCTGTTTTCCTGTTAGCTTGTATTCATTACTGTGTTGCTGTGTGTATATTGGAAATGTTCGGATGTTTCATGTATATGCAGAGATTCTGGTGCTTGCTGATACCCAATCCAGCATTTTTTGCATAATCGCAGGGGTTTCTGATAAAGCTATCAGTACTACTTTTAAGTTAGGTACACTAGAGTGTGTCTGTGCATGTGTTTGTATCTGCAGCAGGTTCAGATTTGTGTTTTTTTTTTTTTCCCGGTGTGTTTGTCTGAGTGTAGGCGTGTAGCAGGGTCAGAGGATGAGCTACCACACAGATAAATGAGGTTAATGTGAGGTTTCGCTGTGGCCTGGACCAGGTCTTTGTTCCTGACACTGTCATCTACTATCGGCTGCCACAGTGGGCGACGCAACTTGGCTGCAAAACTGGTCAGTGTCATGTCTGCCCCTGGGTGAGCCACATTCATACACGCTCATGCTCATACTGAACAGCAGACACACACAAGAAGGAAATGCATCTGTGCAGAATGTCAAATTTCACAGTAATCTCACACAACTTACATCATATACGGACATTCATAGCAGATATCTTTGCATGGACACACTGCTCCCAAAACCCCACAAACTTTGTGCAGCTGTGCTTATGCTAGTGTACACACCCAGTGCAGGGGCTTGCCCAGGGAAAATACCTGTGGTAGGAGAAGAAAGCTGACCTAATGGGAAATTACTAGGCATCCCCATCAGACCAAAATAATTTGTACATTCCACAACCTTAATAGCTCTTACGGGAACTTTTAAACTTCAGATCTCACTAAGCCACAGTTTGAGTATCAGGTGGTTTTGGAATCATCATAGAACAAAGTGCTGTCTTTTAAAACTTATATCTCACCTCATAAGAAACTGTAGGTCTAATTTGCAAACCCACGCAGAGAGGAAATGTCTGACTGCGACTGCCAGCAATGTAAAAAACACATGTTATATATTGTATGTAATTAACATTTATATACTGCGTGCATTATGTGTGATTGATAGTCTGACCGTTTACTGGAATAACTGTGGCGCATTTGATGTGGAACCCTTTAAAATACTCTTAATATTTCTCCTTCATACTGAGGTTTTAATTCAAGTGTTCACTTGTTCTCAGTGGAAAGTCTTAGGTTTCCATTCTGTGAACATTGTGGGTATTGTATAGTGCTCAAAAACCATTATGGTGATGAAAAGCCTTACAAATAAACCGACTGGACTTAACTTTTATTGTCAGCTGTTGACATTACTTCTGTGCTCTCTGCTATTTCCCTCTGATAGTCTGCCCCATAAATGTCACTGCAGTGCAGCTCAGATTTAAAAGAAATTGTGAGTTTCCGTGCCGGCAGTGGCTACGAAGTGTGATCAGTAATGTGTTCTGAAAGTGTTGGTGCAATATTTTCCGCGGCACTTAAAGACATCTCGCACCAAGACAGATTCTGAATGGGCTCCTACTACGCCTGCCTGTCAGATGTGAAGCGTTAGCCACTAACCTCAAAAAACAAAAAAAACAGAAACACAAAAAACCCCCAAGATGCTGCAGAACTTCCCGCTTCCTCAAACCATCAAACCTCTCACCACCAATTAGCCTCAAAAACCCAACAAGAGACAACCTTTTGATTGAAGAGAAGCTTTTCTTCTCTTTCTTGCGTCAGGCGAGTGTTTTGTTATTTTTGAGGCAAACACCCAGTCAAGTCTGCTTTAATCCTACACAACATACCATTAGATTAGCTATAGCATTTTGCTCCCACACCATCTGTAAGCTGCCTGAGATGGACAGCTGAGTGCATTTGCAACCTGACAGGACACACTAGCTAACTGTAGACAGCTGCTGAAAGGGTGGGGGGGCGTCGGTGGGAGGCAGAGAGTACAGAGGTAGCACAACCCTTTTAGGAGGCACTTCATGGATACCATTTACACTTACTTAAAGCCAGAGGACCGGCATGTGGGGAGGGGAGTGGAGGGGGGATTTGCATGTGCATGTGGGTCAAGGGTGGGTCGGGGGGGCATTATGAGCAAGAGCATCCAAAATTCATGTTGTGTCAGGACATTATACTGGAACATAACACACCTGCCATAACCGCCATCCCTAATGTAGCTGAGGTAAAGTTACCCGCATGAATTTCAGAGTGTGTATTTTTTAAAATATTCTGCTTTTAAAAAACAGGCAAACTACTTCACTCTGACACCACACTGAGAAACCCAGCAGCTGACTGTGTGGTTGTAGCTTAACTCTCCAGTATCTGCTGACTTTCTTTTTGAGTGATCAGATTTGAAGGTTAGAAAAAAACAATAAAAGTGCCTCCTACAAAGACACAACAATAGTAATGGTGGGAACCAAACTACAGATAGAAATTTAAATTTATTTTTACCTTAAAGTGTTTTTAAAGGTATGCAGTATAATTTTTATGTGCCATAAACTGAACTTAGCCATTGAATGGTAATATAAACTTAATAATATAATAAATATGCTATGAAAAATATACAGTGAGTTTACTCTATGGCTGGATCTGATCTATACCATGCAATAGGATGCTATTCAGTAGATTCTCTTGCTTAAAATCCAGCCTATTTCCCCCTTTTCCATATACCTTGATAAATTTTAAGTAAGGTAAAAGAAGTCGCTTTGGTTCCCAAGGTTTTTTGGTAAAACACTCAAAATACTTAGGATTAAGTGACACTCACAACAGAGGTAACCTTTAGCCCTTTTATAACAATCTATGGTGGATGGTCTGTGGCCCATGTGAGTAAAGAGTGTGTTCAGCTTTATTTTGCTAGTTAAATGGTTGATAATCTTGGCACAAAGTAAGAGGTTGTATTTAGTTACTAAATTAGCTATAGGTGTTTATATATATTATGTTAATATAGAAACTGGCCTGTTGCAATTTCAGTGGCAGAATTAAGTAATTTTAGTGGTTGAAATGAGCGTTTTC
This sequence comes from Acanthurus leucopareius, assembly GCA_029814765.1. NCBI lineage: Eukaryota > Metazoa > Chordata > Actinopteri > Acanthuriformes > Acanthuridae > Acanthurus > Acanthurus leucopareius. The sequence goes on along the minus strand of JAQMCX010000019.1, from coordinate 1,421,776 downwards.
ATCATAAACCGTGTGTGTTTAAAATACAGAGTGTACATGCACTGTGGACCGGTGTATTGGTGCATCTCACTATCTGGATAATGTGCCCTTTAAAGCAGGAAAAACACTGTGCCGTGACTTTAGACGAGCGTATTGTTGGTCTATGGTGCAGAGGCTTTCTGCTGCCTCAAGATAGCAGTGCGCCATCGGTGCACCAGACCACACCTCATTTTAAGAGCAACACGCCCGTGGGCACAAAAAGCAGCGCAAATACACTTGCTACTTACACAATGTGTGTGCTAAGCGTGAAAAATGACAACAGTGTTGGTCGGAAACTATCAATGACGCTTGTGCTTCACTGTGCTTCACTTTGGGCCAAGTGTTAAAAAGTGCCCCTGATGTGCACTTGATCTATAACTTTTGTTTAACATTGATGGTAAAACTTGCTGCAGCAGCGTCTCTGTTCCTGGACAGTAAATAAGGCAACGTCTCCTTGTAGAAAAGGGCAAAACAAGTTTTCTTGGCTTCTGATGGATGAAAACCCAGCAGCAACATGCACACACACTAACACACACACACATATATGCACACTGCTGGATTTGGGATTTGGTCAAACTGACCTGAACTCAGTGACCTTTGCCTCAGCACCAGAGTGACCCTGAAACATGTGAGAGATACTATGATTCACTGTGACACTGAACATCATCCAACATCTGCTAATCCCCTTCTGCTGGATTAACAGCAGCATAAACTGCAGGCTGGTTTGAACTTTACGCTGCTGATCATTCGGTTTCTAATGAGATGTTCAAGAACTTCGCTGTCAAGCAGGAACTGATTACAGATCCTCATCTCGGTTTGGGCCTAATAGGCTTTCTCCTCTCTGTTTGCATGGCTGCTATAAATATATAGACGGCTTTATATGTAGAGACACGACACACTTAATGAAATGTTAATGACAATGCAAACCAAACTGTTATGTGTTTTTTTTGTTTGTTTTCAACTTTACAGTTAATATTGTGTTGTCATAAAGTGCCAAAGGAACACACTATTAAAAGACTTTTTTTCTTGACTCTATGACATAAATCGAAAATACCTCAATTATGATTTGGGATGCTTTTATCTGTTTCTAAAAATGGTAGTTAACAAGTAGATAAAAATGAGACTACAGAAGTTATTTAGGACGTTTAACATTGTAATGCCGAACAAGGTAACTGAGCTCCTTGCTAGCTCTTACAAACAACATGAACTACAACTTGTTGACTTATCAAGTTGTAATGTGTTTATAGTACAGTGTAGTAGGGAGCCTATTAGTGGTGACGTTAAAGCTCATCACAATATTTGCTCCTCAAAAGATTCATGAAGATTATTTATGAAATAAAACATGTGAGTGTCCTTTATTTTTGTTCGCCATAGAGCTGATCTCATGAAAGATTCCACTGCTTTGTCAGGTGGGCTGTAAATTTAAGTTTTAATGTTTGTTCTCTAGTTTGAGCCTGTTGTCTTGCATTCATTTGTGCTGAACGCTTGTGTTTATATTTGGCTGTCTGATCAGTGTTCATACATCAGTAGAGATGGAACTAAAGATGTCATAACTTGTGAATAAGGCTTGTAAAGTCCTGCTTTGGCTCAGCTGACCTACTCAAGGAGGTTGTTGCAGCCTTTGCCCTTAATTAGGGCTAAATGTATTAGAAACATGAAAACACACCAGAGTGTAGGAGTTTGCATTGTTTGCAGTGTGTGACCGTTTGTAAAAATTTAAGCATCGACAAGCAAATTAAAATGTCTGTTTAAATGTGTCAGTCGGACTGTGTTTCACTTCCTGTGTGCTGACTTGCAAAAGTCTACCCTTTATCAACATGACCCAGAGGCTATCTGCATTTCATGAAAGCTCCTCCCTGGAAAATCATCATTTGCGCTGTTGCATCCACTTTTTCTGTTTGTCCGGTGGCGATGTTGAAACAAAAGCACCCGTTTCCAGCTGAATGATCAATGAAAAACTGGACAAAGAAGCCACAAGTTCAAAGATTCACATTGCAAAAGTGTTCTCTCGATCCCAAAATCACAACAGAAGTAAATCAAGTCCCTTTTTCTCCCACAAACACCCTGATCTGATTCTCAGAAACCTTGCACGAGGCTGCTAAGAAGCTGCCGGATTTGCAGGTTTCTATTTGAACTTTTTGCAAAGGTTTTTCTCCATCCTAAGTGCGTTTGCCAAGTGCAACACATGATTAAAGTCCACCAATAGTATTACTGCTCAGTCCCCCTCTGGTTCAGCTTTGGCGATGAGATTTGTAGGCTTTATATTGTTGTTGTTTACTTCTAATCTTTTAAAACTGAGGCATGGTTTCATAATGCCTCGTAAAAGTAGTAAGCTTGTGTCCTGTTCTCATTTATTTGATTTTGCTGTTTGTAAGCCCCACGAAACGCGAAAAGAAAGGTCTCGACCAGATGTGGCTCAGCTCAGACTGTCTAGGTTTCTCTGAGAATTACCTTCAGCTGCACACACGCTAATAGATCTGTAACATGCACCGGCGTAACTCTTTCACCTCCACTACAACTCATATAAGTCACTTATGACTGAACAGAATGTGTTAAAAGCATCAGTTTTTGGCACTTGATGAAGACTTGAACCAGTTTCTTCCACATATATAGTTTCTTATTAGGTTCATATGGAATTTAGCATGTGGGAAAATCATGCAAAAGATTTTTTTTTTTTTTTGGTCCCATTAAAGTCCCACAGTATGTATTACAACACCTCCTCTTGTAAAACCATTAATGTGGACATAACAGACGTCCCTTTAGGCCTGTGTTCCAGACCAAGGTGTTGTGAGTCATGGAAGATTTCCAGCCTGATTGTCAACATTTTGGTATGAGTCAGTGTGAGCTGGACCTGGCTTAAATATGTTGTGTCTGACCATCTTTTAACAGAGAGATCTGAGGTCCAGACTTGTTCAGTTTTGCTCCGGGCAAAGAGAGTAACACTGATGTTGTTTAAAGTGATTTCTACCAAAGTATGTGTATATACTTAATTATTGATGTTTCAAGCTGATCAATCTTATCTGTTAATGTTTAATCTGCCACTGCAACTCATATTTACTTTGTCCTGCAAGTCTGGAAGTAGAAACTGTTGACTTCTGCCTCGTTTCTGTTAGATGTCTAAATAAAAAGATTTTATTTACTTGACCAGATAATATGTTTGCAGTTCAGAGTACTGGGAAAACAGAATTTCGTTTGAATTCTGTGAGAGCTCACTAGTGTCTGCAAAGTTTGCAGATGTTGTTTTCTGTAAAAAGTTCTGAGGTCAGAAACTAAATGATCAGATAATCCCTTTACAGCGAGTATAAAAAGTTAAAAATCAGTTCCTGTGCATTGCAATTCAGGTGCTACTGCACAGTTTACTGAATAATGTTCAATGATAATTCTGAATATTATCTCAGAAGCAGTGTTTTGCAATTGTGCATCAACAGCAACACAAGCATCGTGACCACTGATTTGACTTTAATGAGGCCTTTCAATCCCCCAGGATATTTTCTTAATCCTTTAAATTGATCATTTAATATGCACTCAACTGAGAAGCTTTGTGTAAGCTACTTTTGTAATATGCAACACAGTCAAACCAGATCCTCTTCACAGCTACTTTAACTTAAAAGCTGATGCAGCACATGCAATTCACAAACAATTGGTAGAAGCTCTGCACATATTTTATGCAACTTGAGGGTTTGCAACATCAGTCTATGGTGGGTAGAGTAATGTCTAATATTTGGGGTGTTACAGAATGCAGTTATGAAATAATAATGTCCACCAAAATGCGAAACACCAGGAAATCATTGACTCAGCGGGAAGATGGATGGAAGAAAGGGAGTGATATTTAAAAAATGTTATCATCTTTTTTTTTTTATTTTGGCCAGCACCAATAACCGGCTTGGCTCTTGTGCGCCTCTCTCCCCTGCTGCTTCATCGGGGGAATTACTCAATTATTGAAACAATGCAATGTGGGTTGTGTAAGTGTGTGCGTGTAGCCGTGCATGCTTACTGGACACAGAGCTTGTTAGATGTGTGTGTGTGTGTATGTGTGTGTGTTTGTTGGAGGTGGGCTAAAAGGAACTGCAGTAATTTCACTAGAGCTAGAACTGTGCGCCTGCCCCACTTTCAGTCTTTTAATCATGTATAGACACTCGGGGCACTCCTGTGTGTGTGTGTGTGTGTATCTGTGAGTGTGTGTGTGTGCTATATCCGTGTTAATCCGTGAGTGTGAGAGAGGGGTTTGGTACAGTATGTGTCAGACGAGATTGCACTTAGAACTCCCCGACCAAAGACCCTGTGTGTGTGTGTTTTTGTGTGTGTGTGTCACATGTGTGTGGGTTATGCGTGCATCACGTGTGTGTTTGTGTGTGGGTATGTGTGTCTGTACTTCATAATGCATGTCTTCTACATAAAAGGCAGAATCGGTCTCGACACTGTCCTCATTTAAACTTTTGTGCAGCAACTGGCTTTGTTGGCAGTGATTCTTCTGATTGAACATCGTTGTTTTTTAAAAAATGTTTATTTTCTGCAATTTTGACGCAAATACTGGCAGAATATGAAACTAAATATAATATTTGTGTGATTATGTGTTCTTGTCAGGAGTAGTAAGAATTCTCATGCTTTTAGACCCAAACACAGACCTAAAAGTCCTAAAACTCGACAGACCTTATGGAGGCAAAGTACCTGCCTCATATGACATTTACATTTAAATTCAAATTTAAATGTCAAGCACATTACATTTATTTGTAGCAATCAACAGCTAACTACAATCTTTATGCGACTACTCGTGTTTGTGTGAGGACATATATTTATGTGTTCAGCTCCTCAACAATATTATCTCACTGTGACCTTGTAGCAATTTGTAGCCCCATGGTGCTTATTCCTGTGACACCCAGTCTAGTAAGCTGCCTCAAGCACCTGCACTACTGTATTAAAATAAACACGCTGTAACATAAAGCTGGGCAACAAGCTCCAGTGTGCCTCACCTCTTTGTGTGGAGCTGTGGTTTGTAGTTTCTGATATATAAATATCAATAAATAGCAAGAAAGTTGCAAAAGTGTGTAACATATTCTCCTACGAGTGATACTATGTGTCCGTGGTTACTGTTGTCACCTCAGGGTGGCGATCAAAAATATTAAGGTATTTACTTCTAAATGCCCTTAAAGTGTTTTGGTCATGGGTTTCCTTGCTAGAACAGTTGACACACTGAAAGCACTGAAAGAGGAGTTGAGTTTGTGTTTGCGGTTTGTGTACATGTGTTTGTTTGTCTGCTCCTGTCAGCTGATGAGTTGGTGAACTTTCCTCTTGGTTCGGTTTCTTCATTGAGAGAAATCCAAGTGAGCTAACATTCAGCACAACAAGCTGCGTGAGAATGTTGAGTCACTCTCGGTCATATGTTTCTGAGAGGGGATCAAGGACATAAACAAAGGATGAAGATCCTGAGGGAGGTTCACAGGTCACATACAGCATGCTACATCGCACTCCTTCAGTTGTTAACTGGATTTATTCTCCAGCTAGGTGCTAGCGACTAATTAGCTCATTTGGATCCTGATATGAAAAGCACAACTTACTCAAGAGCTGTTCTACTCTGACTTCTATAGCATCAGATATAGGTTGGATCATGTTTCCAGCCCAAACAAACCATTCCAGAGTTTGTTGAGACCAGACAGAGACCTCCTCCTCTCAGGGGTCTCACCTGCCGAGTTTGATTCTAACCAGACTGAAAAACACCCTCAGAAAATGTTGGAAAATGTCTGTTTTGTCTCAGATTAATCTCACTCTCACTATTTCCACTCAGTCATTGCTTATAAACAAAGCATTTGTCTATGAGCTACTCGTGAGAAATAAAATCACAAGAGAATTAAAAAAAAAAATACTCAAATTTTATCAACCCAATTAAACTAACTTGTTAGTCACTGATTTTTTTATCTTTCACTACAATCCGCCTGGAGCATTTTTATCTCTTTCTTTGTGGCTGATTCTGTGTGTAACTGCAGGGGAGAGGAGAGGTCACACTCGACATGTTCGATCCTGCCACCTGGAGCCAGGACAGCAGTGCTGTACATCTCCAGCCTGTCAAGTATTGACAGCGTAGCTCACTATGGAATGCTAACAGCCAGGCAGGGTGTGACGGCGCTGTGTTAGCTGCTCTGACACCTTGACCTTGGTTATATAAGTGACTGTCAGTCTTTTTTGTAGGATTGAGTGATAACAGCTTTTCCCCTTGTGACACGCTTGAAGCTTCAATGACGTCACCTGAAGTCACAAGGAGCGACTACGCCGACCTGAAGAGCAACATAACATGACTTTATTTGAGTTTCGGATCTTTGAAGCTGTAAATATTTTTATGTTTTTTTGTCCCTGGGCTTGTTTTTTTTGATGACTTTGCAGCTTTAAATGAGCACCCTATGCTGTGTTCATACTTTGTCAAAAGGCCACTAGAACACACACATATGGACATAAAACACACACGCAGCACTGGCAGTCAAGGTTGAACAAAGATAACTGGACTTTATTTGGGTTAAGGGCAGTGCAGTATGTTGGAAGTGAGCCTGACACACACACATACACATACACACACACACACACACACACACACACACTCACACACATATAGCACACACACCTGTCAGTGTTGGCGTCTGCTCAGTCCTCTCTCCTGTAGTCTCTCTACTCCGTCGTCCTCCCTGTCTTGGTCATCAGACCTTGTAGCAGGATCTCAAGGGACAGCTGGTGGGACAGTGTGAGCACCTGCAATTTGTGTGTGCGTGCATCCCTATGCGTGTGTGTGGTCATGGACATCAGTGAGGTTGGGAGGGGGGTACCTGCAGTGTTCTGGCTAAAATGTGCGTGTATATCCGTGTGTGTTTAGTTTTTTTGGTTCGGTGTGTGCATGTGAGCACCTGTGCTGCCAGCAGGAACCTGCCACAGCCGCGGTGCTTCATGACGTATGCTGGTGACTTCCTAAGGTCGTGCTGTGAACCCCATAATAACTATTATCTTCTTAAAGTCAACTCACCTCAGTGTCCAGAGAAGGATGTTGAAATTTTTTGGTGCACTGCTGATCCAGAATTGATGCAAAAATGTTCACAAGATCTTCAAACTCACCAATTCCACAAGAGAGTTTTTTATGAAAGCAGTTGAAATGGCAAATCCAACAAGTTTCTAAACTATTATTACTCTATGCTTATTTGTAAAATCATTTCCAAGAAAGTTAGTTCCCACCATTATAAAATAGCCAAAACTTCAGCAGCATCAGCTTAAATAAAGACTGTAAAAGAGAAGCAAACAGCAGTAAAACATGATGTTTTAATGTGCTGCCTTCAGGTTTTTATCAGGAGATATTTGCAAGTTATTCATTGAAATAACCAACTCTTCATCCACTGTGTCTGACCCACTTTTATCCAATCATAAACTGCATTTAGTGTCATTTTGCATCAGTTTTTTGCAGTGTGTGACATGTTCTTCTGACATGTGGGTTTGAAGTCTGCTGTAGTGCTCAGCTCATAGCTCCATCTGATCTCCCTTCCCTCTCTACGTGTGCTGTCTAATAGATTTGCTTGAACCCCCTCTGTCTATCCTAAACCCCAAACTTTTACTTTGATTTCCATAAGAATCCAAGCCATCAGAAAGAATCAGCTCTCTTACCGCAGTTAAAAGCATGACAGACAAGGAAAAGAGCGCAGGTTGACTCGTCATTCAGCGCGCTCTGACAGGAACAAAATTGTGGGGGCGAGTGAGACTAAAAGTTTGTGTCAAGGAGTAGAATGAAGCCTCATGAAACCTGCTCTTACAACATATCCCCTTCGCTGTAATACGGTGGTGGGAAGTCCATAATCTGGCCATTATACCTGCCATCTGCTTCACTGTCAGATTACTGCTGGAGAGCAGGCCTGTCACACCAGCACTGTTTACTATCCTCATACACTTTACATTTAAAACATTTCAATACTTGTTTTAAATTGGATGGAAGGTTAATTTAACTTCCTGTCATCCTTGTTGGAGGAGTTTGGTGCATTGGATGTTTATGTTGGTGGTCTAGAAAGTGCGTCTGCATAGAGGAGGTTCTTTACTTTTGCATAAATATGACACTGAGTGCTCTCTGTATTAATGAGAAGCCGACTTGAGGAGGATCAAAAGCAGCAGATTATTACTATGTATGTGTGGGCAGCGTATATGTCTTTTCAGTGTTTGGAAAAGTGTACGTTGAAGAAGTGTGTATGCGCGCACACTTTGAAGATGTGATTCTGTGTGTGTGTGTGTGTATGTGTGTGTGCGTGTTTCCCTGCAGGCCCCCCTCCCAGCGTATTCCCCTTTTCCCAGTGTTGGGATCTTAGGGGGCCGATCAAAGCCGGGCTCCCTGCGACTCCTGCGTCTCCAGGCCCTCTGCGCTAACGTGGCTCGACTGAGGAATGCTGAGTAATTCCCTCAGGTGTCAGTTTTTTGCTCTGATGTTCAGCATTATAGCACTCCATCAGTCTCACTCACACATGTTAGATCCTGACACACTTGTGTGTGTTCAGAGGTAAATACTGTACATACACACACACACACAGGCATACATATTTTTTTCCCTCTGTCACTCTTCTCTGAGTTTTGCCTCTTTCACACACTTTTTTTTAACTCTGCTGCACACAGTGTGGAGTCTGGGTGTGTTTGTGTGTGAGCTCTGCTCTCTATTTTATACCCCCCCTCCCCGCCCTGCACTCACATCCCTGTCACGTGTCATGGGGATGTTGTTATGCTGTGATGTGTTGCCCTCGAGAATACTAGTATTAGAGAGGAGGGATGAGGAAATGAAAGGAAGAGAGTGGAGATGGGAGACCTTAGGAGAGAAAAGGGGACGACAAAAGGGGAGGAAAAGAAGAAATTAGAAAAAGAAGGATGTAGGCAGTGTAGAGGGATGAAACCTTGGTTAGTCTGCATTAAAAATCCTCTGGTTTTTAGGATGTAGCAACCGAGGATTAACATCACCGACAGCATTCTCAAAATATGTCCTGCTCCACACAGCTTTTTCTCAATGCTGAACTCTACTCTAAGTTCACTTTTACTCCAAGTGTAACGCAACGCACGCAATCTTGATAGCTGCTGTCTTTATTATCAAGTTGACCTTGTAAATGTGAAGTAATGCAATAAACAATGGCATTAAACAGCTGGTATTATCACATAAGAAGTTTAATGACATCAGGAGATGCACATTTAACATCCCCACCTGTGAAGGTCTGTTAGAGGGGAGTCAGAGAGTGAGCACACACTTTTTTTGGCTCAACATAAACCTCTGGAGCTTTTTTTGCTATACAGCAGATTCCTGATGATGCCTCAATACTAGTTTTTGTCTTCACTTATCTCTGTGTTTTAGTGTGTCTTATCTAAATAGCTTACAGAGAGTCAGAGAGTTCACTTGTGCCAACCTGGAGGGAGCAAGTGCCATTGAATCAAATGTATTCCACTAATTATGTCAGATCATACATCATAAAGTCACACACCCTCTTTCCATGTGGTTTTGGTTTTTGCAGAAAAGTTGGAGCTCAAAGCAGCAAGTACACTCACACACACACACACACACACACACACAAACACACACACACACACACACACACACACACACACACAGCACTCTTTTGTGCTGTAGGAGTTGTTGCACCAGCGGACTTATTGAAGTGTTTAGCAAAGCATCAGTCTCTTTTTGTAAACTGTGAAAGAGAAATGCAATCAGCTTTACACCCTTTATTGCATTTGAGAAATGTAGGCATGGTTGTGTTTGCAAGATAGTTGGCTAGTGTTAGCTTAAGTTTGTTGCAATCCCTCAGTCTGGTTGTTTTGGCTCCTGGCTTGCTGGCTAGCTGGTTGTGACTTGTGATTGATGTCACTGCAGTCGTGGTAGAGAGGAAGAGAGAAGTCAGGAAGTAAATCTGGAGAAAGTTTCAGAGTTTTGCAGGCAGACATTAAGACCTCCACTTATTTCAGTGTGTAATTGGGGTTACAGGTTAAATATCCTTTGGCTAGAGCTGTTGATGGATATTTCAAGGATTCTGAGCAGTTTGAAAAATAGGCTGCTTGATAATGGACCTGACACTTCTGTGTGCTGTCAGCAGCCTCTCCTGTAGTCATGCCGTTTCTGATGCTGTTTCATCTGTGGCTTTATTATTGTCTGCGTTCTCTAAAATGAATTTGCATTGTTGATGAAGTCTATAATGTGAATGTATGCCTCCTTACAATGGAAGCAGACAAGATTAAGATCTTTTTTGAAGAAATGTGGCAGCAGTGTAGAAGCTAACAAGAAGTAAGTGTTTCATTGTCAGAAACCATAACAGCACAAATAACTGGAGTTAAAATCTCTAAGTAAATGTGGAGTATTTGCTCCGACATAAAGAGGAAGATTATTATCTAGCGAGGAAAACTAATTAGGCAAATGTTTAAATTAATAATATCATATTCCTGTGTATGTTGTTTTTATCTTCTTTTTCTTTTCTTTGGAGAAGGACCTTCATGCCCTCTGCTCCACTTGTGCCCCCCACCCCTCAGAACTTTGGCTTGCATAATGCCCCTGAGTATCTATTGTCTATGTAGCTGCACCACTATATGCTATAGGTTTTCAGGCATGCTGTTGCATTGTTCGTGGAAGCATGCTGTATGATCGGCAGTGGAATCGCCTCTTTGTTTATCAGCAGGAAAGAAAAAAAAACGTAACCATGGTTCACAAAGAAGTCCATTTAGGCTCTTTTAAGAGTGCTGAACTTTGACCTGCAGTGATAGTGCCCAGGCTCACTGAGAGAGTGGGTTGCGCAACCAAGAGGTAGTTCATGTTTCGCTCTGTGTCTCATTGTATGTGTCAGTCCTCTTTTTTCTCTCTTTCCTTCTCAATGCTTCTCTCAGTTTCAATTCACTGAAGTGTACCAGCATAATAGTTCACAAACTGAATTGTCAAAGCAGCTAAATTTAATGATTCCAGATAAAAAATAAGGCCTTGTCCATGTTTGAATGTGTGTCTGCAACAAAACTGAGGAAAAGGATGAAATAATTAAAACAAACCTGCAGAAAAAGCTGCTTAATTTGCCTAATTGTCACTTTTGTAGGTCTCTAATAATAATAATTAATATGGAAATGATACCCCTTCACATATACAAAAAGATGGAGGCTGCTGCAGACTAGGTTGTGTTCTTGAAAGCTTGTTACCGGCTAGTTTGGTTAGCTGCTTGTCTTGTTGTGTGCTGCCAGTGAACCGAGAGCCTGCAGCTCAATCAAAGAACTCTGCAAGGCTGCACTTTCTCAGTCCAACAGGTATGATGCATTTTAAACCAGAAAATCAGCTTGTTTGTGACAGTGGATCTTCTGCAGAAGAGCCAAGTAAAAGTCCGTTTCAGTGGAATTCCCTTCTGAGACCAGTTGCCTTCTGGTGCATTTGGTATATTCCTTTTATTCTGGGGTTTATTAATTTTTCCTCATCAACACACAAAGATACAAATAAAGAACAAAGGCAGCATAAGGAAGGACATGCTTATGGAGCCAAACAAGCCCACTGGGGAGCATGGAGTGTCCTCAGAGGCCTCCTGGGAGGCATTTTAATGAATTTAATCACAAATAAAACAACTAATGTGTGAAAATGTAAGATGACATGACAAGAGATGTGACGTATAGAGATGCAGAGGTGTAAAAGATGCATGTGTGCCGGCTTGAATATTGAAGAAAAAGTGTAAAATGTAATATAACACACTTTAAATAGCCTTAAAGTCAAGTTTTTCTCTGTGAAGCAGAGTTGTAGATGTTGATGGTAACGGAAGCATTTGCCCGATAAGGTAGGTCAGGGTGTAATCTTGCAAGAGATACTGTACTGTTCCTCAATAACACACACACAAACACGCACACTCACACACATGCACGCACACCCCACCTACGACTCTGTGCTCTTTGTTGACAGCTGCGCTTACTGTGTCCCCAGTGTGTGTGTGTGTGTGTGTGTGTGTGTGTGTGGTGTGTGTGTGTGTGTGTGTGGCTGTGTGCATGTGGGTCCAACTCTGTGTGTGACAGAGGGACAACAGGCAGAGGACCAATAGAAGAGCAGACTGAAAGGGGCTGGGCATGGTTTCATAGGTGCACATGGAGATGCACAAACACACACATTCATACACACACATTCATACACACACACACACACACACACACACACACACGCACACACAAATGCATACTCAGGCTGCCAGTATTACTGAGTGTGTTGTGCTGCAGACGGGGAACTGAATCCTTGCCTGCTGAGTAGGAGGAAAAACTTGCAGTTTGTGTGTGTGAGTGTATGTGTATTCATAAATGTGTAAATGTGTATTTACAAACACTGTTCTCGATATTCAGACCACTTTTTTCATTAAAATAGACAGCCAAGCTAATTTAAGGTGAAAAGCTCTGTCTTTATATTGATCATACTTGATACTGTGTAATAATGGGTTCACAGTACATCCTCATCTCTACTGACATAATTACAGCCTTTTATGCATTGTAAGTAAAGTTGGACTTTTGTCTTTTCTCGTTCATTATAGCAAAACAGCCAGGCAGTAACAAGTGTAGTAAGACAGCTGTCATCATGAATTCAGGTGATCTTGTGGAGTCCCAATTAATGAAACCTTTTGGCTCTGAATAAGGAGAGACACAGCTTTATGTTTGTGAATTGCTCCTTTAATAGGAAAACAAAACTCTTCCTTCCTATGAAACTTAAGATAAAACAAGCAGTTAGGACATTTTTAGGTAATAAAACCCCAGGTGTGTTTACAAATACAAATTAAGCTGTTAATTTATGCTACCTGTTCACATTTACAGTCAGTACATTTAAAGTTTTTTTTAAGCCAGAGTGTAAATAGAACATCACTACTTTTGGTATCGACCAACAGGTGTCTGTAACACTGAGCTTAGACAGCTGTGGTTTGGCTACAGAAAGCTGGTATCAAACGTCTGATGATATAAAATAACTTTTCTTTGTTATTTTGCGTTATTTGTTATTTATATACTTACTACATTTTTAGAATAAATTACTAAGTTTAAGTGGATGATGTGACAGAAAACTGCTCATCCTTAAAGAGGCTGAGCTGAATGTACAAAAATAACAACAATAACAACATGTTAGACAGTTGGTGTGTTTTCTTTGCTAAATCTGTTTTCTAAATGTTTCCATCTTGGATTCCTTATGTTTATGTTTCTAGTTGCTGTGGTTTTGTAAGTGTGTGTACGTGACTAAATATCCTTGTATTTATTTTTTGTGTGTGCACCACGTGTCCCGTAGTTTCACATGCCTGCGTGCTCGTGTGTTTGTAGGCTTGCTGAGTTTGTGTCAACTTAGTGCAAACAAGAAAAACTGCACTTCAGAATCAGTTTTTTTTGTTTCCCAAGGGCCTCGTTGTCACATGGTCAACTGACCTGATTTGTTGTTGCCAAGGCGATGTCTTGTCTCAGGGTTCAAAACCAATGCAGAGCTCCGCCCCATGACCTTGGGACATGTCTTTGTCACCATGGTAACAGCCTCAGGGGCTGCTGTAAATGAGAAGGCTGTCTTTGATGGGTGCAGCGAGCATATTTCTCTGTACTTGTGCATCAAATTAAGTACTTTACCGCATTTACTTACCAGGAGAAGATGAACTCCTCTCTAGAAACACTCTGCAACACTTTCATGAAGTTGGATTCACACCTGGGTGATGCAAGATACAATCCACTCCAGGCTACTTTGTATTGTCACCATGTAATGTGGGATTCAGTGGTTTAAACAGCTACTTTAATCAGATATTTGTGCATTTCTGGATCTTAAAGTCTTTAACCTATTGGACTTAAAAGTGGCCTTTTTAGCAGAAAACAGCAGAAAAGTAGAATTGTGATAGTCTTGTATTGTTTCCCACATATTGTTTCAGTTTTATATCAGTTTCTATGACAGAACTTCATAAAAAACTACATTGGATCCATGTATTCAGTCACATGACAAGTCGTAGCATAAAATAATTTTAGCATTTTAACAACAACTCTGCCAGGCTGTGACCCAAACAATGAGAAAACCAACAAACAAACCAAACTTCGTCTCCACATAAGCACCAGTTCAGTTAGCAGCTTTCTATTTCATCATAATAGCTCTGAGTTTAGCGGAGGCATTTGGTCACAGTGAAACAATGTCCACAGGAAAAATGGGGCCAAGCTCATGAAAGAGACCTAAATGCCTCCAAATAACTATGTTTTTATTTAAACAAGAAAGGGAGGACACCAAACCAGTGTCTCATGTGGATAAACAAAGTGTGGTTGCCATGCCGATGGGGCCTCAGTGTATAAATAGAAAGGGTGTTTGTTCAGAAGAGAGAGAGAGAGAGAAAAGGAGACAGGGAGGATAGTAGAGGGACAGTGATCGTCATTGTATCAGATGCGGATAAACATGAAAACTTGCATAAGCATGGATGCTAGTTTTGAACAGTGGGCTCTATCTGTCTTGACTGAGTTGTAATGCATCCAAAGTTGGATGGTTACCTTTATTGATTATTATTCATATGTATTATAATTCTGTATATGTGTTGACGTAGAAGCAAAGAACTGCAGAAAATCCCCACATTTTGTTTCTTTTACATTTCTTTTCCTGCTTATGTTGTGATATTTCTCACGGCATCTTCCTCCTTTATTTACTGTCAGCACTGAACGATTAGTCCACTGTCTTGCTGACTTTAGGAGGTAACTAGAGAGATCAATAAATTCTGGATGCAAGCTGTTAAATGAGCAAGTTGTTAGCTGTGGGAGTGTCTGCTGCTGTTCTGCACAACTGCCATTAAAACTGAGAGCAAATCGTTTTGTGTAAAATAACACTTGGCAGAAGGTTAAGCTGATGATTGAAATTGCTCAGCAGTTAATTTGGTTATTGTGCGGTTGTAATAGAGCTACAACAAGCACTAATCATGTGATGAAAATATTGTCTCTCCGTGTTGCTGTGCAGGGAATGGTGACAGCACCTGCAGACGGACAGACGTGGACAGACGGCGCAGACACCCAGAGCGCTTCCCTCCCATCGGCGGAGAGATCCAGACTTCACACCAGGAACTGCAGATCCAGTCGGTCGTCAGCTCTCAACTGAGCAGCAGCAGGCTCCACCTACTCCGCCCAAGAAGCTCCGCCTCCTCTGATCAGGTAGGATGGAAGTCTCCTATTGGAACAGTCATAATATATATCATGTCTTCTCTTCTCTTCAGGTTTGGTTTGTTTGTGTTCTTGACTAAAAATCCTCATAATTTGTTATTATTTCATGAGAACTTCCCATGTGACAGCAGATAATAAAAGCATGAGATGCAGAAAATGTCACTGACTTTCTCTCAGCCACCAGAATTTTTCCCAACTGAGTTCATGTGTTGCTGTCTGACGCACACTGACTAACCAAAACTGTCAGAGGAGTTTTATTACCTGTCAGTCCATGTAACTTCCTGCTTATGCATCTTGCGAAAAAAAACAAAATGGATCAGAACTGAAAATGAATCACTTTCTTCCTTAGTTTGGACCAAATTAGCTGAACTACCGCTGTGAAAGTGACCCAACTGACTCTAAATGTTCTCTTTCTAGAAAAAAACCCCAATAATATGTCATTATGATGTCATAACTTTGGATAATCTAGATAAGTGGTTCCAAACTCTGTACAGTCTCATGACTCTTTGTAGCAAGTTTTAGCTTTATTATGACTCGTGGCCAGTTAAACTAGTGAACAATTTTCTCTTCTTTAATTGTTTGTTTGAACTTGTTTTGCAAGATAACAGAAAATGTTGGGAGACCTGACTTTAAATTAAGGTGTAATGTATTGAATCATACTGTCGACATTTACATTACATGGTTAGCCTCCGAAAGCTCGACCCTACTAGAGAGGAAAGTGAATAGTATTTCACATGTTAAAAAAGCAGAAGTGAGACAAACATCAGAAAAATAAAATATATCACTGTTAAACAGAAACTTTGATGTTTCTTTCTGATACCTTTATTAGCTTGTTGCCCCTCACACATATCTGAGACCACTCAGGTGGCCACCAGCTTGGGAAACCCCACTGTTCATATTGTTCCTGGCTCAGTGCCGCATTGTTTTTGCATATACAGTAGGTGTTTTGTCAGTATAAAAATTATAATATAACTATCAAAAGAGCTGTTGTGCTTTTTATTGTCTCTTTGGTCTGGAGGATAAACTTCTCCAGGCTTGTCTGAGCTCCTGCTCTCCTCCCTACCTCCCCCTCTCTTCTTCTCTTGATGTGATTTGTCTTTTGATTGTCTGAGCTTTGTTTCTGCTTACTTAGCCCTTGCTTTGACCCTCCCACTGATGTCCCTCATCTCAGTTTTGCCGTCTCCTCTCCTCTCCCTCTTTTTTTCCCCTCCTCTCTGTCTCCTCACCCTCTGCTGTATCTATTCAAGCTCCTCTGTCAGTCCTTTATCTCCGTCTCACCAGCTGTGTGTTGAAGCTCTATTCTGCCCCTCTCTGAGGGAGAGCAGAATGAAAAGAGGGGCTTACAGTGAGAACAGTGAGAGAGCCAATCCCGGCCTTTCGGTCTCATTGAGCACATCTTTTACTCCTCTCCTCTCCTCTGTCCTAAAACTCTGCTGTGACCAATCCTGTCTCCTCTGCCTCCCGCAGCTCACTGTCTCAGATGGGGTGTTATTTTCAAAACAAGATGTATTCCAAGACATAATACGAGGAAAAGAGATTACACACAAACACATCCAAAGTACAGACAGATTTTTTTGGCACTGTTTTTCAATCAAACTTCAGATTTTCAAAAGTTTATTAGTTAAAAAAAATTAAAACTCAAAGAAAACTGTCCTCTGAGTCTCATCCCAGCTGCAGCCTACCTGACTTTTGACTAAACAGTTTCTTGTTTTTCACCCTTAAGCAATATAAAGTTATGCTTGACTCGCCAACAGCATAATTAGATTTTGCTGTGAGGTGCTTCAGTGTGCTCGGGGACTCGCTTCATAACTGTACAAATATGTTTTGAAGTGCAGACTAATTAGTTTATTATTTAACTTTGTACCAATTCAGAGAGGACTAGTGAGGAGGGGCCTAAAAATCAGAGGAGCCTCTGAGATGAAAACATAAGGAAAGGTAAGATTTAGATGAAACAAAAACAAGGAAAGTATATAATTAAACAAAACGCTGCATACAAAGTAGTCTTATGAGTTGATTTTCTGTTTTTATTTCCCCCTTAAAAAACATTCAACCTCTCCCTCCCTGCAAATCTTACCCTCCCTCTCCCTTTTTCCTCTCTGTCTCCTCTTTTCTTCTCCCATCAGTCTTGCTGAATGGAAATTACACATTTCACTCCCTCCTTCTTTCTGCTTCCTCTCCTTTTTTTTCTGTGAATTCGCTGTTGACAGTTGCCTTTCTCTGAGCAGAAAGCCTCAGAAATGAGCAGATGGAGGGCTGACAGTCTAGAGGCTCGAACAATGACGCTGGGCGGCAAGTCGTGGTGATCAACACATGTCAGAAAATAGCTCTTAATGGGGGAACCATATACAGACTGTCAGTCATCCATATAGGGGATGGTTTCATTTTTGTCTAGCTGCTTGTCGAGGATGTGGAGTGAGAATCCACTCACCTAAGATTTCCCAAGTGTGTTAAGACTTTGCGTTGTGTCTTACAGTGAGTTCAGCAGGGTAAGCTAATGCTACTGGAAAGATAACACTGCAGCCGTGTCTCTGGTGGTAGAGTCGGTCGTTCGCTAAGAAGGTCGGCGTTTCGATCTGTGACTCTTCCACTCTGCATGTCAAAGTGTTATTGGGAAATATATTGAGCCTCGATTGACTGTTTCATCGGTATGTGAGTGTGTGTGTTTGAATCAATATCCCTCCTGATGAGCAGGTGGCATCTTACAAACGTATGTGCGAAAGGGTGAACTTGTGTTGTAAAGGGCTTTCAGTGGTTGCTAAGACTAGAAAAGTGCTATGAAAATGCGGTCCATTTACCATTTACACGTCTTATGAAAAGAGTTACTAAAATGATGCAGTTATTGCTCTTGAACTGCTTGCGTATGTTAAAAAATCTCCATGTTGAATGTGATGCAGTTGTTTGAAAAAAAAGCAGGAAAGAAAAACAATGCATGAAAATTATTTTGACAGATCTGAGCTTTTTTTGTTTTCTCTCTCTTTAACCTTTAGAAAGAGTGTCTTTGTGTTTAGGGCAGAGTGATATGAAAAACAAGATATCACATTAACCCAAAAAAATTTCTTCTAACCGTTTTGGAAAATTAAATCTCAGGATGTTTTGACTGTTGGCCGTCACACTGGAGCTGCTGTTTCTAGCTAAATAACCACTATTTTGAATAGCTGTGATTGTCATTTTTTATAATAATATCTCAGGATAAAATGGTCAGTTACTGTAAATGAGAACTCTGCAACAAAGAAATGGGTCTGTGTGCCAGAGATGTAAGAATTGATAATATAATTGTATATTTTACACACCACTAGGTTTGGCTGAAAATGTCTTTATAGTCTTCTTTTTTATATAATTTCCAAGCATGTTCCCTGAAAAAATTCTATGACTTGGTGCCAATAATGAGCAAAATGGAGACAGTCATCCATTTCCAATTAATTAATTCCAAACAATTAGATGCATAACAAAGGACTCTTTTGATATTTGTTCTACAGAAAAGCATAAAATCACATTATTATGGAAAATTAAGTTTACGTGAATGATTTAACAAAGTAATCTAATGTAGGATCTTTCTGTGTAGTCAGTTTCAAAATAAGAGCCAAATTACATGCTGCTTTCCAGGAAACTTCCTCAGAGTTTATGAAAAATAAATCACAGACCCATAAAATAAGCCATAAAACTTTGTCAGCTCTGCCGTTGAGGCTCCACTGACTGTGACACTGCACAGATTTCAGGATCAGCTGTCTGTCATTGGAGCGTCACATCGATCCGCTCATTAAGTTTCATGCATTACAGATCAGCTGTATCTTTAAATTCACACACCACCAGAGGCCTGTGTGCAAAATATCTTCCATTTTAATGTCAATGTTGCACAACCAGGCTGTGATATTTTATATGCCAAGAAAAAGAGTAAACTTGTCTTGCAGGGCAAATCTGACAGCCTTATATTAGCTTTACATTTTCAGACATTGATTTTTTTTTTTTTTTTTGCTTTTTCATTTGAAACTGAAACGACTCCCACATACTCTCTCAGAGTTAAATTTCGACGCAGCCTGCAGCAACGGCTCACAGTAATCTCAAAGATGTCAAATTACCAATTAACCCAGCAATGTTCTTCATAATAAAGCTTCAGAGGAGCCTTAACTTGTCCAACTGCGCCTGAGGCTATCAGTCTAAACGCTCAATACTAACTAAACTGAACCTGTCCCCGCTGTTCGACATTAGACTGCAGTAATTTGGTTGCAAGCTAACAAGAAAAAAAGTTAATGTGGATCCAGCAGGGGGGTCAAAAGTTTACAGATTATTTGTTTTAGCCTGTGAAAGGTTAGCTTTAATATCATTGAATGTCAGAGGTGCAAGAAATTCATTTAAACCTCATTCCAGTTTCCTGCAGCAAGAAACTTGTTACGTTTAAGTACAAATTTCTTCCTTTAGAGGGTTAAACAACCAGAGTAAATGGAGAGGTCCCCCCTTCTCACAGTCTCCGCCTGTGTGTGTGAGCGTGGATTTCCCCGTCTCTGCTTTCTTGTAATAGCTGCGCTCTGCCTTATTTGATCTGGGCCCCAGCTTTCATAGTAGGATTGAATTGGGTTTGGAGAGCAAAGGGAAACACACGCAGGCACATATACACACACCTGAGACTGCCAACTGCTACAGCAGCTGCCCCGAAAACGAAGGAGGGAGAGAGACAGACAGAGAGGAGAGAGGGAAGGAGGGAGGGAGGAAGAGGAGGGAAGAGCAGAAGAAGAAGAGAGGATGCAGCTTAAAGAGAGAGAGAGCAGATTATTGGAATGAACCAAGAGAATCAGCATCTTCTCCTCTAATATGGCGCTGGCTGCAGACACGGAGAAGGATTTGTTTTAATTGAGACATATTTAATTTGTATCTCCCCTTTTTTTTTCTTTCTCTGTCTTCTCTCCTGCATGTCTCCTTCATCCTTTATCACCACCCACCTCCCAAATCTCTCACTCTGTCTCATTTTGGCCTTGATGTCTTCACTTATCTTGTCACCGGGTGCTCCCTCGAACACACACAGAAACACAAATACTTTGGCTGTCTCTGTGCAAACAATTAGTTAATTACCTCACCCAGGTGTCGCCGAGTTCATCCACACTGCCATTTTTTTTCTCTGAATCACTAAGATGTGGAGGCAGACGGATAAAGAGTGGAGGAATGAATGAGAGGAGAGACACTCTAAATTGGAAAAGCTGACCTGAGACTGCCTATTGTGCTCGCACTAGAAACTCTTAGCAGGAGAGAAGAAAAGAGCACAATGAGGCACTTTTGAATGTTTCACCAAGGCCGCCCTGTTTGAAAAAGCTCATAAAACCATATCATGTCTCTTTTGTAAAGCCATTTGTAAGGATATTTTGTTAGCAGTCTGGGTCTAGGTCTGCATTAAAACGTTTAACAATTTTGCTGAAAACACTGAATTTTTAACAGCTTTCAGTGTGACTTTATTTACCTATTACCATATTCAAATCTCAATGTGGAGAGAAAGAGCAAAAGGGAACCATTATCCATTAAATACAGCATGGTGGATTAAGACTTTCTGGCTAATATTACTTTAAGTTTAGCTAATTAAAAGTATATATAACAAATTAGCATATTTATCTTTGAATTCTCTTTCATGGTCCAGATCCAGAACTTAAGGAACTGTGGCGTAAACCTCTCCTGCAGGGTGGAGATGCTTTGTAGCACAGCAGCACATCTTCTGTCTTTCTCTGCAGAATTCCACCTGACAAAGCAGCCGTGTCACGCTGTTACTAAAACAACACATTTGTTCTGCTCTTTCTGTTCTGAGAAAACACAAAATAAAAATCAATCCCAGTATATAACTCTGTTACTATAAAACCTCTGCAGCAGCTCCTCATGGTTCCTGCACCCACCGTCTGTTTACAGAGGCAAGATGGTGAAGTCAGGCCTATAAGATACACAGAGGATCGGTGGGTGGGGGGGCAGCAGCATCAACAGCACCCCCCACCCCCCATAGGAGCTAATCAGCATGCATATATCTGCTTGGCTCAACCATTATGTTCCATTACTCTGTCCTCTGTGCAAGTGTGTAATTGTGATTCAACATGTTTGTTAATACGGCAAATACCTTCATCTGTACATGTGTGCCGGTGTGTGTGTGTGTGTGTGTGTATGTACAGTGTATAGATGTGTGTGTGTGTGTGTGTGTGTGTGTTAGAGACAGAGCCTTTTGGGTGGTTTGTTTGTGCGTGCTGAAATGCATGTGTAAGTGAAATGTGAAATGTCATGTGGAGCTGTGGGGTATCGACTGGAATTGAGCCAGCAGCATGGAAAAACATGTTGCTGTAGGTCATTAGTAATGAGCCATACATGTGCTGGAACATCGTGTGTGTCTGGAAGTGTGAGTGCATCTGTGTGTGTGTGTGTGTGTGGTGTGTGTGTGTGTGTGTGTGTGTGTGTGTGTGTGTGTGTGGGAATGGGGGCGGATGCCTGCGTCTGCATTTTTGTGCTGTGCACTCTATCTTTGTAACTTAAAATATCTCTAAGTATAATATTTTTAAGCATTTTCTCTTAACTTTGCATTAAACTGGTGGGTAAAATGTGTGTTTTCAAGAACTTAAGTAGTATGTGTGTGTGTGTAATTCTGCTCTTTGGTTGCCATTATTCACAGAAGACTGCTTGTCTGCCTTTGGCGTGATTAATCCACTGTCCTTCCTAACTCCGACCCACTTTTGTTGCTCTTTTCTTTGTTTGCTCTTGATTCCCTTCTGCTTTATAGCATTAAGCTATGAGTAATGATGACTGACATCATCTCTGGCTAGGCTAGTGCCGACTAATTGGCCTGAGCGATCTGATTGCATTAGATGTTATTCCTTCAGGGTATTCCCTGTTCTCCGCCCCCACTTTGAAAGATATCCCTCATTGTTTGCATGGAGCAACATATTGCCTCTGTGTGGCCTTTGTTTTGGTTTTTATTGTATTAATAGCAGGAATTGGCGGGTTGGTTTGTAAGCAGGTCGTTGGATTAGCACTTTTGATTTATGGCTCGTGCATTTTAAACTGAAAAGTGAATAATGTTAAAGCTGGGATTGCTGTCGTGCTCTGACTTGTTAATTGCCGTTATTGAAAATGCTCATCTCAGGGTAGCTCAAGGATATTACAGACGCGCGAAGGGGACAATGATATACCACTGGAATGTCTTTGCTTATTGTGTGGGTGCTCTGGGTGCTCATGTGAGAAAGCAATAAAGGTTGAAAAATGAAGTTGCGCTTCGGATTTACTAACAGCCATGAGAGGCTTTTCCCTCCACTCATCTCTCCTCCTCTTTTTTCTTCTTCTTCATCTCTCTCTCTCTTGTCTTTTCTGTCTCCTTCCTTTCACAGCAGCCGCTCTAAGAGCCACCTTTTCAAGTGAAGTAAAATGATTATAGTAATGGATGCTCCCCTCTGCAACCTTTCTCCAGCTCTCCTCCAGTTGCCACTCTGTACACTCTGCTCCGTGCATTAGTGCGGCCCCGGGAATGCCCTCGCTCCCGGCGGCGTAATGCAATCACACCTCCTGTATAAAATGCACAGGGACGGACAATTGAGAAGGGAGACGAGAAAGTATAGGGAGACACAGGAGGGTGCTGGTGGGAGGCGACTGGCGGGGGTGATCACATCAGAGGATGATAATTACCCGGAGAAAGGACAGAGCACATAATTTACAGGTTCTCCCACCAGGTGAGGTACTAGTGTTGTTTCTTGGACAAATGTCATCTCTACAATTTGTACCACTGTACTACTAATTTTTAAATGATAGTTTTCAGGGTTTTCATTGAAATTTATTGTATCCATAAAGTCACTTTCTAGAAAAAACACCAATTAAATGCAATGAAAAGGTTTTGTGTTTAGAATTTAGACTTAGAATAGAGCAGAAGTGGAATATAATATTTATATGTATGATTTCAGTAGTGCATAATCACTGTTAAATGAGATTAATGTGTTTTCATTATCTAAGAACGAACCTTTTGTATCCACAGAGGTAGCAGGTTCACGAGCAACACCATGTTTCTACAGTAGCCCAAAATGGACAAACCAAACAGTGGCTCTAGAAATGGCCTTTCACATTTTTCCCATGAGTTTTATGGCTTAGCAAAGAGAACTTCAGTCCAGTGCAATCTGCAACCTCGTCATTAGAGGTCGCTGTATCCTTCACACTGAACTTTTAAAATCATTAAATGTCTCAGTAGAGCTTCAGATCTGAGTTTTGTTTCTTTTCATGTGTGAAAAAGAAAAAAGGCAGATGCTTTCCTCACCTCAGAGGCAACAAATTTGAGCTGCTCTCAGATGTTTTTTATGGTTTGTATGCCTTGAAGTCCTAAAATAGTCAGGAATTCATGAGGACTAACACTTTTCCTCCGGAGGCGTTGAGCTCAGTTCCACAACTTTAGCTTTTAGTAAGATGAATGGGGATGGCCTTTTGTGGTGCCTGGGAAGTTCTCATGCTGAGACCTATAGAGGGTTTATTGCTATTACAGCTTGACTTTATGATAAAGTGCCATCTTTCTGACCACCCACTCTCTCCCACCTACCGTTTGCTCTCGATATCTTGCTGTCTCGATGTGTGTTACTCTGTCTCTGTGTCGTGTTGCTTCTGTTATCTCTTTTTTTTTTGTCAACTTTCCCTCCATTTTTTTCTCCCTTTTCTTCTAGCTGCGTCTTCTTATGTCTCTGTCAGTTTCCCTCCGTTTTTCTCTGCATGGCTCTTGCTAACTCCCTGTCGGTGACTTTGCCACATTCTCCCCGCTTCCTTTAATAGTTTTTACTGCCGTCGATGACAGTTTTTGCTTTTTTCTCAAGAGGCTGGCATAGCTGAGCAGACTTTTAGTGGTGTTTCTAATTGGCAAATTGGTTCATGCTCATGATTTGATGATATGATACCTGAGCTGTTAGCTCCAATCACTGCCTCCCACCCTCTGTGATAATTAACTTGAGAAAACCAGCCAAGTTGGCTTGACAGGAGCCAGGGAGACAAATAAAATTCCTATTAAGACCTGTGTGTCTGTGCTAGTCTCCAGGATTAGCCTAATTCTTTTTCGCTAGAGCTGATTTATCGCTTATCTGGGAAACAAACGTTTTGCTGTGGGATTCTGGGTGGCTGTCTCAAAAAAAAATCACACCATTATTCTTGTACTGTATGGCCCTGTATACATCAGGCCTTCTGCCGTCACTTAATTGTCGGCGCAGTCTGTATGGGAGCGCTGATGGATGGCCTCTTACCAGTATCCCTATATACCATCCACTTATGCTCCTCTACTCAATCCTTTTATGTGTGGAGAGGTGCGGGCTAATAGCCCATCGAGCTAAACCAGTTTTCCTTCACTTGGGGGATCGGAGTGAACTTTGGGCTAATGTAGAGCCCTGTGGTTTCCTCGATGATTTAACAATAGCAAAAAGGCTTCGGTTGAGGGATTTTAATGAAACAGTCCACGGTGATAGCCGTCAGACATTATTCAACACAAATACCTGAGACATCTTCAAAGTTAAGGTATTTGATTGATTGCACACCACCACAGAAAAACCTATAGATGAACTGATTTTGACAAAACATCTCTCTAGCTCTTCAAATTCTGCTGAACTGGAATATATATATTCTTCATATATTATTTTCATTTTGTTTAATTTGCAGCTTTTAATCTTAAATAATAGATTAGTCTCTTTTTATGTAAAATATCATAATAAAGTCAGCTCAAAGTAGCATCTTCTACTAACAGTCTCAAAAGTCTGATATCATATAGGACAAAGAAAAGCAGCATATTCTCACATTTCAGAGGCTGAAACCAAGAAAAATTGGGGAATTTTCTGTTAAAAAGTGACTCATTTGTTATTTGATTGCCAAACTAATCAAAAAATCTTTTAATAGACTAATCAATCTAGCTCTTCAACAGACCTCTCAAGTGTCTGATTTGAAATTTGAAAAATGATTTGGCCTCTGTTGAAAAAATACACACATTTCAGCAGCTGATGAATTACATGAGTCTTGCCAGTCGCCTGACACATTTTTCATCAAACAGATAAATAAAATATATTTCTTTTGGACCTTTCATGAATGCATTTGCATAACACAGTACCTCTCATGCAATAATTCAGTGCTGTGGTGCTAGACTCCGGTGGGACTTCATACAGCATTGTGATAGCCCTGGATGGGGAACGTGCTGTACACATCACACAGCAGCACAATGCAACGAGCCTGCCACTGTACATAACTGTAGGCGGTGTTGACTGTTGCTTGGGAGGTTATATAAACATACACGGCGAGGGAGGAATGAACTGCTATAATGTCACATTCATAAATATGAACAAAAAAAAGGAGTTCGCATAGGCATGAAACAAAAACATGTCCACTTGTTATTCTGTTACCAGGCTACCAAGAATATAAAGATTGGTCACTCAAAAAACATTATTTTTTACTTTTAACACCCTAATAACAAGCTTGCGTCTGTACCATACATTCTTCTGAAACAGCGTAAATGGGTTTTAACATTTTTTCATCCTTAAATACTGAAGCAGTGTTATAAATGGTGATGAACTTGACCTGCTAGTTAGTTATTAAACAGCTGCAGCGGAGATGAACACACCGGTTTTGATTGTGCTGAGATAGCATGCAGACTTTTCTCACCACAACTCGAGAATAACCTCTGAGCTGAAGGCGCTGGGAGATGTGTATGTGTGTGAGTTTGGACAGTATGTATGTGTGTGTGTGTGTGTGCATGCGGAGGTGTGTGTAAATGTGTTTGACAGCTAGGATTACATAACAGAGATGCCTGCTGCTGCAGGTCACCGTGAATGACAAGAGTAGACACGAACACACAGGCACACATGTAAATCATTACAAATACAAACATGTCGTAGCTTCACGGACACACACACACACACACCCTTGCACACACATGCACACCAGACACACATGCACACCAGACACATGCACGCACACCTCCTCTTCTATGCCTTTATTGTTTCTGCCATCTCTCTCCTGCTGCTCCATCTGGTCTATTTGATCTACAGCCTGTTTAGCTTAAAGTTTTATTTTGTTTTGTTTTGTTTCAAATACATCATGATGAAATTTTTACTCACAAAACAGTAAGATTCTTCAGCTTGTTATCCTCAGCTGGTTGATATTTCGAGTAATGACTTTCATGGAACAGTGTTTGTTTCCCTCCTAGTGTGTTAGTGGCATTTTGGAGTGAAGAGCTGCACGATTCCTGGAAAGTGTTCAGCTTTGGACTTTGCATGCAAATCCACCCCATCAGATGAAAACATACATTCACATGCATGTGCATTAAAAAAACATGCAGACATTGTTCCCAACAAGCAAACACACACATGCAAAAAGACATATGCATTCCACCTACAACCACACATACATGAACACACACGCACAGGGATCCATCTGTTTGTTTCTATGTGCAGAAGTATTGACTTCTGTTGCCTCACAGACACACACACACACACACACACACACACACACACACAAACATGCAGGAGTCATTGAGTTGCCAGTTTTATAAGTATTTTTAGATCCTGCTGGTTGTAGCGTTGTGGTTTTTGTTCATTCAGGTGCTGAACATTCTCGATCCTGTAAACTTGAAACAGAGTTCTAATGTAAAGATGTATCGCAGTCTGTTTCTCAGCCCTTTCACCTCTCCTCCCACTCCACCAGCCATACTAATGAATCTACATTACTCCTTTAATAGAAATCCATGTCTGCCGGTTTACATAGCCGGCTTTATCCTTTTGCAAGCTCTTGCACAACTGCACATGCACAGAGAAGGCAGAGAGTTTTGGAGTGAGCCGGCCGCTGTGGATGACGTGCAGCGTGGAGGACACGCGGGTCCAGTTTGGGCTCTGATTCTATTCTAAATGAAGCAGGAGTTTGTGAATTATTGAAACGCCTGTCCTCTTTCTCTGCTCCCTCTCCATCTCTTTCTCTCCTCTCTCCCTCTTCAGATCTCATTTTTCTCACACACACACACACACACACACACACTCTCTTATCTTCCCTTGCCCCTTCCTTCCTTCTTATTTTCTCTTCTAGTCTCCTCTATTAGATAAGCGGGAAGGAGGGTCAGCTTTATTTGTGAACCAGTAGTTCAGTGTGTGTCTGTGTGAGTGTGTACATTTGTGTGATTTGAGTGATGTTGGTTAATCCAGTGTTGTCCTTGGGGACAGATTTGGCCCATATTACAGCCTGCTATTACTGCTTCTAAAATCTCCTGTGCATCGAGACAATCATTATTTACTGCCGTGCGTCGTCTCAACTCCCTCACTAACTTTTTTTTTTCTTAAGGCTTTAGTCTCCTGTGCAACAGTAAATAGAGACAGACAGACAAAAAGTTGAGATTTAAAAATGTACTTTTAAATTCAGTTAAAAAAAACACTGGCAAATTGCCAACTCCATTAATGCAAAACTACTAATGCTGTCATCATTATTTAAAGAGAATAAAAGGTTCTTTAATGTTCTTAAAGCTATTAATTATTTATATTTTCTTTATCTTACTGCTTTTGCTCAACTTTTCCAGGATAAATTGCAAGTTTTGCCCCCAGAAAAACTGAAATTTTTGCAGTTTTTTGCTATAAGTAGAAACAAACTTAAAGAAATAGTCAATTTAGCATTTTTAAGAGCATAAAAGTTCACTCTTTACCATGAAATCAGCAGAAGTCACTAGCTGCTCTGGAGCTTTCAGTCATATCACATGGTTTTCCTCAGCAGATGTAAATGCACATTTCTCATGAAGGCATTGTAAATCACATTTCTGGTTTTTCTGAGCACTTCACATTTAAGCTGCAGTTAATTTATTTACTCTCGAAACAGAAATGAATGAACTAATGATTTCTTAGCATTTTCTTGAATTAGTCAAACTGAAAAAACTAAGAAAACAAACCACATTTGCACATCAACAGGGAAAACTTTAAAAATTATTTCACTTTAAACACTGAATTATCATGTTTCTAAAGGTGCGGGGGTTTGGATCAGTACAATGTTTATATGTTCCAGTGCAAATTACAAACACTTTTGGAGAACAGGAGCTCATAAAAAAATGATTCAACAAGTTTTAATTCAGATTTCATCTCATCACCTTTATCACTTTCTGATTTCTTCACTAATTTTTGCAAAACTGTTTCACAGCACAGACAGATAGAGAGCGAGAGAGTGTTAATGTAAGACTTAAAAAATACAGATTAAATAGAGTATTAACACAAAGTGATGTGGTATGAAACCTAAAACACACGCACATGAAGCCCCATGATCAAATACAGACAACACAGTTCAGATTAATACCTCGCCCCCCTCCCCTCCCCCCGGTAAAGATTGATCAGCTCTCGTAGACATGTATGAAGCAGAGGGATAATTCTTTAACACATATTCCTGCCTCACCCTCATCATTTATCACCCAGAGCCGACTGCTGACAGTGGCTGGGCCTCTCGACTTTCTCTCCCTGCCTGTCACACACACACTTCCAGAAAAGACATAGATAGTTATGCTCCTTGATTGTATAGATTTGGTGTCGTGTATCAATAGTTGGTGCCAATTCAAATGAATATTCATGTGTGGTAGACGTATATTATGGCTCAGTGCTGGCAGGTCTCTATCCTGTCTTCATGACAGGAGTTGATGAATGGTGCACTAATAACCAGCGCGCTCCACGGGGAATGCATGCTATGTTGAGCATGTCAAATAGCAGCAATTGTGTCTTTTTTTTTTGCTGATGTTTTAGCTTTAAAGAAAAAGAAAGAAGTGACAGCCGTGATGGATACAGAGGGAGGTTCGCACTCAGATGATGTATGGATGACTTTTTGAAGATTGTTTTCTTTCTTTCTGGTCACATTAGGTGATTCGCTTCGCTGCCTCTGGTACAAATGGTGCATTCAAGGACAATCAGATCTGACACAAACTATTAGCTGCCTCTCACCTTTTTTTATTTTATTGCTGCTCTGTCTTTATCTCATTATCTGTTTAATTTTTTCCACAGGTTCTTAACTCACTCTGACTCAGACATTGCTCAACAGCCCAAATTTAACACCAGTTTCATAGTTAAATATATTATTTTATCATCATCAGAACTAATGAGACATTCTTTCATTTATTTCTGCATGTCATTGGGTAGAAATCATAGAAGAAGTGCACATTAATGGGGAGGCTAAATGATTAGTGGATTAATTTATCAAGTGTTAAATAGAAAATTAATCAACATTTCAAGAGAAATGCTAATAACTTACAAATTACAGCTTCCTAAATTGCTGCTTTTAGTTGTCTTCATGTAATGGGACTGAATCTCTTGACTGTTTTGGCAACAAAAAAAAATTGGTTTGGAAACATCAACTTTGGCTCTAAAAAGTTTTTTTAAAAAACATTTTTAAAGCCTAAAAACAATCGATAAAGTAATTAAAAAATGTTACTCATCATGTTATTGATAATAGAAAGATTCATTAGTGTACAACCTTATTCTACAATGTGAAAGCCACCAGGGGGCACATGGGGCAATACATGAATGAAGATGAGAAAAAATACTAGAAAATTTGTTGTGCCAAATTTTCTGAATTGCTCGCAAGTCAAAACATCATTTATCATGCCATATACTAAGCAGCTTAGCTCGCTCACTGGCATCTAGCTAGCTGATACTAATTCACAGAAACAGACACATTTTTTAAAGGAAAAGACCAGACGAGCAGACTAACGGTCCCAAACTTCAGGTGCATAAAAATTCTAAGGACTCCAGTCCACGAAAAACGCATGAATCTGAGGCAGCATTCATTAATTGTGGATTAAGAGCCATGCATTGTGTTTTTTAACAATGGCTGTGCTACTGTCAATGAGTTTTCAAAGGCATCTTGCAAAAGTGGAGCCCCAGCTAAAAGCTAATGTGATATGGTGTTGCCTTGGCATGGAAGCAGGGAAACCCCTGATGCAGTTCAATAATAATCCTATAAATAGATGGTTATTGAAATAAATTTCAAAACTGTCAACAGTATTTTTGAGGGGGGTTTTTTATGGGTTGCCTGTATTAATTTCTCTCCCTCTGTGTCTCTTCTTCTTCTTCTCTTCCACTGCTTCCTCTGTCCTCTCTGCTCTTCAATATTGATGTGAGCTGTCATTGGTTCAGTTATATATGAGGCTCCTCCCTGGTATTTTCCATTGGCTCAGACTCTACAGTAAAATTCTTCTTCTAGTCAAATTTAATCCAGAGCAGCCTGATTTTCACTTGTACAACAGCTGACAGAGTTAGAGACAGAATGTTCCTTTTAACGGATATGGAAAAAAAAATGAATGGTATGTTTTTAGCTCATGTACATGTATGAATGTTTTACAGCCTGTTTGCTTTCTCTTTTCTTTTCTTTCTCTTGTTTTTTCTCTCGCTCATTCTCTCCCTCCCTCATAGAAATGCAGCCAAAGACTCTTTCCCATAACCTTTTCAGACCTGTGTGTGTGTCTGTGTGTGTTTCTGTACAGAAGTCTTAAACAAGAGACAGATTGAAACGCATGCAAGCCTTGTGCACACACCCACTCGTGTGCACACATATATAAACACACATTTATACTCACACACACACACACACGAACAGTACAGGCAACATTACATAGGCCCAAGGGATTTGTGTCAGAACTATTTCCTGTTTTGGGCTGGGGAGAAAGGGGAAGTTGTGAGGATGAAATATGACGTAACCACAGTGGTGGTCTTCCTGTGTGCTCGACGAGAGCCTGGGTGTTACTCCGAATTTTGTTTTATTTGGTCATTAATTTGACCATGTGTGCAGCTGCCGGTAGCCCAGTAAATCCAGTAGTCCTGGGGCATGTTTTCACAAAAAGCTACTTTTCACTTTTAAAACAGATTGCATATTGCAAATAAATGTAGGAGTCCTGCAGAGCTCTTGCATGTAAAGGTAAGCTGTTTTTTGTATTTGGTGAAACATGCCAGTGTGCAGAATGCAAATTGCAGCTTGCATGTTGCAAATGTGGTGCAACAGACTCCACGTCCACTGTGTGTTATGAACTTTGTCCCGCCTGCTAAGGAGACTCTCAGTGGTTTTTAGCTTAATTTTGCTTCTCATCCATAGTTGTTATATGAATGCTGCTGTATAGCTTAATATCAAAGCTCAGAAGTTTTAGAATACCAACTGAAATACATTTGTTCTTATAAGAAACCTCTTAGTTTTGGTCATTTCGGTCCCCATTTTGTTTGATAGTTTTTGAATAGCTGCTTTTATAATGTCCACATTAAAAGCAAGTGTTTTGTGCATATTTTTTTAATGAGAAAGAGTAGTTTTTATCATCCAAACAAGGGAAAATTTTAACATTTTTATTATAAATAGGAAGAGAAACTATTGTAAAGATAAAGAATTGTTAAAGATAACAGATGATACAAGTTCTGCAATCACATAAAAAAACTGATATATGTGTTTAAAACCATCGTTTCTGTTTTATTGTAATTTAGGGATTGCCTGCTTTTCATATTGTTGTCTGCAGCTCTTCGAGGATTTTTGCATAAATGTGTACAAACACATGACAAACCTTTTTGTGCTTCAACAGGTGAGGGCATGTAGAAGGCACATAATCACACACCGGCAGCAGTTATTTTTATTCATCATTAGTCCACATATTTGTACGTTTTTTCTGCTTTTACCTTTTAGTGTGTGATTCCCACATGACAAGCAGGAGGTGTAATATAAGCATCTCTCACACCTGAACCTTGGGGTTTATTGAAGTATGTAATTTGATCTTTTGTTTGGATTTGAAGACATCAAAAAACAATTTGAATTCATTGTATTTATATTAGAAGGAACTTTTGTTCATTTGTCAATATGAGAGTTGACCAAGGTCTCAATTACACTGGTTTAAATATAAAGCAGTGGCAAAAAGTGTCAGTTTGCAGCAAAATAAACCTATTTTTGTAAATATCTGAAACTGAATAAACAAAATGAACATCATACTTTCATTTTTCAAAGTGTTACTGCATAGAGAAAAAGGTATCTTACATATACATATATATAAAGCAGAGGAAGACACCAAGTCAGTGGAGTGTCAAATAAAGTTTAACACTGAGAAAATTACATCTGAAAATGAGCTAGGAGGTGGTTGCAAAAGAAATGCTAGGATTCACTTTGACAGCACGCAGGATGTGAGCTCCAGTGACTTCCTCTTGAGGTGTGAAGTCACCTGCTAAAAACAGACGCACTGTAACACCTCGCATGCTGTGTGGATCTTACACATTCACCTTGAAATAAAAATACAGGAACACACACTCACAAACTTTCACATAAAAAAGAGAAGTTTTTAGCTCTTAATTGCAAAAATATTCATGCAGAAGCTAACATACTGTAATCTTACTGCTGAGAGCTTTGATATTGAATTGGAGGCAGTGTAAGAGCTCATGCATACTGTCACCTATATCAGTTAAAGTGTTGTTGTCAGTTCTTGCTTGATTGTCACCTGTATGATTGTAATTAAGTTAATACTCTGGTCTAATAAGAACATTTTGTAGCCTTGATTTGCACTGAAACAGCTTCATTCCTTTTTTGGTTAATTAATTAGTTACAGATCAGCAGCAGCAGGGAGGCCACATAATAAAGTGTAGTAATTGAAAAGCATATTACATTTGCTATATGCTGTAGTGGCTTTTTACCACAATTTGTACAAGTCTGCAATGTACAAAAAATAATTAATGCCAGTTGCCTTAAATAGATTGGAAAGCCATGCTTTTCCTCTCCATAGCAACAGTTGACTGTTGAGCGCTGACTTGGGGTTGATGGAGAGGCTTCTCTCAGCACCTTATTTACACTGTGTGTGCGTTAGGACATGCACATGTGTGTGTATGTGTGGTGCGTGTGTATGTGTGGTGTGTGTGCTGTATTTCTTCCTCCGAGCGTGTCTTTGTTTATTTGTGGACGAAGAGTTCCAAGACGTTGTTTGTTTGGTTGAGTCCATCTCTGTGGAAACCCGCAATGAGGAGAGAAACAGCACTGACAGACTTTGGCTCCTGCTAAGCCAGATAATGAAGTCCTCACTTTCTCTTGTCAGCTGTCAAACCCCCAGAGGACATTTCCCTGTAGGTATGATGAACGAGTACGTGCATACAACATGTATTTTTTTACCAAAGCAAATCTGTGGCTTTATTTAAGGTGAACAGTCTCCATGTACAAAGCAAAACATCCACTCAGTTACCTTCCTTTAATTTGTCGTGTCCACGGACCCAGAAACCTAGCTACTGTAGATGATGCTCTATCTATTTGTAGCTGCAGGGTAGACACTGACACACAAACACTCACACACACAGAGAAAAAAAGCGCATGTACAGACACACACATACAGTGAGTAGTGTCAGGCACAGCAGGGGTTGCATCTCTCCAGATGGCGGGAGCCGCCCACACACTGCCAGTTGTTATACAATATGTATTGTATAACAGTGGAGAGCAACAGGCCCCCTCCCGGTACATGGAGGACTAACACACACACACACACACACACACACACACACACACACACGTATATACACACACACACACACAGCCAATCATTCACTCACAAACACAGGCAGTAAACACATAGTTGCAGCCTCTCTCCATGCTCACACACACACTTTTTACAGTTTGCACTAGTATATCAGCCACCCAGTCAACCAGCTTGTAAGTCACCAGCCATGTCAGTGGTGCATCTATATGGACTAGTCTCCCTGCTATGAAGTCATTCAGGTATTCAGTCAGCAAACCTCCAGTCAGTCAGCCAGCAAGACAGCTGTTGAGTAACCAGGCAGCCAGCCAGTGAGACGGATAATCAATTTGTCTGTTTGCCAGTCTTACAGCTGTGCAGTGAGTCAGACAGCTGTTCAGGTAACCAGGCCATCAGCCATTCAAACAGCTGTGCAGTCCCTCAGCCAGGCACACACACACACACACTCACTCACATAGTAAGTGTTATGTGTAACACTAGTCAGACGACAATTTTTTTTTTATGCTTCAGTGTAGTAACACAAAGATAGTCGATCTCTTAGTGCTGTTTGTTAGCAAGGATCAGGCCTTCATTGCATTTTGAACCTGTAAGCGACGAGCAATTTAATTTCTGGAGTATTTTGAAATGAGAAGAAGCAATCAAGAGCGACTGAATCAAACCATCTATCTTATACAGTGACTCGCCAGGTCAGAGCTTAAACAAGGAATCACAGCTGCAGCGCTGCAGACTTATTAAATGTTTACACTTCCATAGTGTTGTGTGGTTTTGCCAGTGCGTCTGACGGCAGCACGCACACACGCACACACACAGACATAGAGGAAACATGGCGAGCTGAGTTTCTGTTGCTCTCTGAGTGTTGCTTTTGTCTGTTTGTCTGTCTGTCTGCCTTTGACTCAGCTTCTCACACTGGCTCCTCTGTTTTATCTCAGCTTCACTTTGTTTACTCTCTGTCTGTCTGTGTCTCTCGTGTCTTTGAGTTACTATGCATTTCTTTCTGTCTTTCTTCTCTGTCTTTTTCTCTTTTCCCTCTTTCTTTTTTTATGTCTTCCTCTCTTTACTCTTTCTGTTTTCTTTCTCTCTTTTCCTTCCGTCCTTTCCTTCTCTCTTTCTACATTTTTAGTCATTAAATGGGACTGTTCTGTTTTTTCTGCTTTCTTCTCTACTTCTTTTTTCTGACTGAGTATAATGAATGTGTTGTATTTATGTCACCTTCATCCTCTTTCTCTCTTTCCTGTTCTCTTTGTTTTACCTCTATTTTATTTTCCAACCCCCTCCCTCTCTTCCCATCCACCTTCCCTCTTTCTTTCTGCTCCCTTGTTCTCTCCTCCCTCTCTGGCTGCTGCTCCTCTCTCTCTCTCTCTCTCTCTCTCTCTCTCCCTCTCTCTTTCTTAACAAGCGTTAACACAGTTATATTGAAAAGGTATTATAAAAGCTCTTTGAGAGTGAGCCTGGGTGCCCCTGCAATCATATGACTTCATTACAGTATATCCACACAGACACAAACACACACACAGTTTCACTCGTTTTATCTCTGTCTGTGTGTGTATACAAGCTTGTGCGTGTGTGTACAGTGTGTACAGTGTGTCTTTTTGCGGGTGTGTTTTGCTCTGTGTGAACGAGCCCTGAGCACCATGTGATGATGAAATGAGAGCATATAGGAAAATCCCTCAAGTCAAACACTGAGGTTTCTCTTCATTGGATTTACTGCTGTAAATTGTTGCAGCGGCTCCCCTCTGTGCCGTAGCTTTCAGCCCCCTCCAGTGTGTGTGTGTGTGTGTGTGTGTGTGTGTCTGTTTGTATGTGAGTCTCTGAGTGTGTGTGGGGAAACTTAATGACTACAACTTGGATTACCTCACCTACCTACTGAACGACGGACGGACAGAAGAAACTCGGGATGGATGGAAGGTGTGCGGTGCAGATACAGGGAGGTGAAGGACGGTGAGCAGATGGGGGGGAGGGAGGAAAGAGGGAAGAAGGAAGAAGGAAAAGCTCGGCATTGAACTGAAAGGGAGGGAATTGAGGTAGAGGAGAAGAGGGGAGGGAGAGGAAAGGAGATATTTATGCTGGAGTGAGATAAGAGAGGAAGAGTTTAGACTAGAGCCTAGTGGGGGTTACAGAAAGGGAGTAAAAGAACAGGAAATGAGAAGATGACTATGTTCTCTCCGTCTGACATGAATCACGAACATTTTTGGAGATTTACTTGGAAAATTAGGTATTTTTCCAGTAAAAATAAAAGTAAAAGTATGTTGATGCATTTCCCAATTTTGGAGGTTTATAGCATCTTTCATTCATATTTTGATTTCAGTGTGACATTGAGAGTAGATGAAGCAAAAGAGATGGACAAATTGCAGGAGATCTGAATGTCACATAGGTCGAAAGAAAACAAAGAGATTGAAGAGGATGGAAGAAAAAGGAGGAGGATGAGTGAAGGAGAGTGACAGCGAGTAAAATGGAAGGAGAGGTAGTAAAAGACCTTCATGATGTGTGGACGGTCATGCAGAGACAGAGAGACTGTGTGGGTGTGTATTATGTTTATGAACTTAATAAAATATCCCCACTGTCCCAATGAACAAGACAGAGTATATACACACACACACACACACACACACACACACACCATACACACAGAGTGGTATTCACGCTCACACAGCAAGTCATAATGACCTTCCACCGGCCAGCGCCCAGCAGTCATAGTAATGATGTCATCCTCACACACACACACGCACACACACACACACAGCCACATCTTCCCACTCTCACACACACACACACACATATAGAAACCAAGGCATCACACGTTAGCACTTCCGTCTTTCACAGCCCCCCCTCAGACCCCACAACAACCGTCCTACATCCCGTGATAAACAAGAGATTAACATTTAGTGAGCATCGTCACTGAAAGGTTTTACAAGGTCATTGTTATAATTGCAGTCACGCACAGTGAACGTGGCTTCAGATGGGGGAATAGTTATGATGTATACATATGCATACAATTATGCATGCACACTCACTTAATTATGTCCTTTTCACAGGGGACATTTTCTACTTATAGTGGGAAAATCTCCAGAAACATTTGGCATTTTGTTCTGAGCCGTTTCGTGTAAATGAATAAGTCCTTGTTGTGTTTGTCTCTTCATGTCTTCACTTCCAGTTGCAGTGCTGTACACAATACATGATTTTAAACCTGTGTATAAATGTTACATAGTTCTGCAAAACGTATTTGTTGTAATTTGTGTCAAAGTGTGAAAGACTGGTTCATCCTTTGATCATCCACAGAAATATTACACACACAAACACATGGGAATACAGGCTGAACATGCACTATAATAGGCATTTTAATTAAAGATATTTTGACCTGTGAGGCTGAGAAAAGCACTGGTGCAAAAAAATAAAATTAATGATGGCTTCAATCCATTCAGCTGCTTAAGTTTTAAGGTCTTGGTTTTATGTTTGCTGGATGACTGTAACACTATCAAAGCTTAAAGGGACAAATGAAAAGAGTCAAGAGTTTAAGTTATTAATAGCACCAGTGCTTTACCTGCTCTGACAAGTCAAAATATCTGCCATGAAAAAGGCCTATAATGCATGCTTATTTATTATAAGCTTATAGCTTAATAGGGATATTAAATTTATATTGCATGTGCTGCATCTGCTATAGTTAATATATTGTAAAAGATATGTTATATTTACTTCCTTTCTCAGAACAATAACCACCTTTATTGACAAACATGCACCCTGAACAAACCCTAAGCACACACACACACACATGCACTTACTCATCTCTAAACTTACAATGCATGACTAAACAGTCCTCTAATGTCGAGTACCACCATGCATTTACTGTCAAGTCAAACCACACACACACACACACACACACCACCACCACCACATGCGGCAGGAAAAGCTTGCTTACTATCTACTAGTGCGAGTGCCTGTATGCAAATGTGTGTTTGTGTGTGTGAGAGAATGCATACGTGTGGACATCTACCAATGTGTGTGTGTGTGTGTATACGCACAGTTTCTATGTAAATGTGGCAGAGTCCTCAAAAACAGAAGGGTTATAAATAGATGTGGCTCAGTGTGCGACTGCCGAAAAAGAACTCACACTCTTAAAGGAATATAACGCCCATTAACCTGCGTCTGTGTGTGTGTTCGTCGTCAAACATTATCTGCACAGTGCGAGTAGAGTCGAGAGTTTGCTCCGTGGACTTTTAGTAAGTTAAAAACCTTCAACTTATTCGTTCATGCTGTCTTGTACTCGTTTATATCCCTTCTTTGCTTTCTGTCTTACCTTCTCTTTCATTCCACTGCAACTTCATCTGTATTTCTCTTTTTTTTTTATTCGTCTTGTTTCACCTATTCATTTCCAAAAAGGTTTCTTCTTAGACTGTAGCGTACGGGTTTCTTTTCCCCACTGTTGGTATCTTTTTGGTTCGTATATTCTTCTTGAAATCTTTGAAAAAAAGTCAAGCTAAAAGCTGTTGTGCTGCCATCAGAAGCTGATAACATCCTTGCAGACAGAAAATATTTGTGCAGTAACTTAGAGCATCGACACCATCAACAGACTAGTTTTCATCAAAACGCTCTGTCAGTTAACCAACTGAGCGTGGAATTGAGTTGTGTGTAAAACATCCTCCGAGTGCTCATTTGACGAGTGTATTCAGTGTGCAAAAGGCCACACATGAGTAAACTGACTCAGGGGGGTTGTGTGTGTGTGTGTGTGTGTGTGTGTGAAGGGGGAGGCAATGTTTTACAATAAGTGTAAGGGACTCGAAATAAGGGGTGTAAAAGAGAAAGGAGTGAAGGTCAAATGAGGAAGAGCAAGATATGCACAACCCACAGCCACAGTGAGAGACAAAGTGACGGAGTTTGAAAGACAACAATAAAAGTGGCAGCGAGGGAGACGAGAGAATTAGGTGGTTTGTGATGAGAAAGAGGGAGACAAAGAGGAAACGCGGGGCGGGTGAAAGAACTGAAGAGAAACAGAGTTAACAAGGCGTGCAGGAATATTATTTCCCCAGACCAAGCAGCCCCAGTAACAACCACAGCAAATAATGAGTCCGACTTTATCAGCCGTGCAGATTGGTGATAAAGCCATGTACGGCACACATTTTCACACTGCCGAGTGAGACCCATACTGTAAGCTATGAGAGGAAATATGGGGATTTTAGGTTGTGTTGTGAGTGTTCTCTGAGGGCAGAGATGCAGGGAAAATAAAACAACATTATTGTACCGCTTTTATTTCTTTAATGTTTCATTGAAGAATAATAGAAATTATTTTGATGATAAAAATAATGTCAGTAAAGGATTTAAGGACCTCATGGTTGCCATCATTTACTTGCCAAAAGATGATGAATATATCAAAGACTGTGTGGGTGCGAACATGTTCACCTGTGCTTTGCCAGAAAACTGCATAAAGGATTTAAAGGAATCCAGCAAAGAGTTGATACTTGGAGTTTCTAAAGATTTGTTAAACTAATTCTGGCTGACATATAACTTTATACTGATACATTTTAATAATTTAAAGAAACATATATAATATATTCTGTAAACACGCATAAAATCACAGTTTTTTATCACTTGGGGGCAGCACAACAAGCTGATAACACCCCAATAACACACTATTATCTTATAAATCTGTTATAGTGTGTGTTAACAAACACTTGCTGTTCCACACACCCAGCAGACACAAATCATTTATTCAGAATCAAGTTTCTTTTTTTTAGCTCTGTTTTGGTTCCCACCAAATCCTGAGGGAAGTAGAAGCTTCTCTGTGTTCACAGGCTGGTCTCTAACTTTGTCTGTGGTGAAGAGCTGATGCTGTTTATTGGGTTTATTATAGACTTTTGTGCTAAAACAGAGCAGGCTAATGATAGTCTTGATTAAATGGTAATTATGTTAGATCATGTCATAGTTTGAATTGTGGGCTTTTGTTTGCTTCGGTGTTTGCTAAATATGACTGTGTTGTATACTGGTGCTGCAAACATATGGGACGGGCATCAGGCCTGCAGTCATTCTGCTAACATGTCTTAAATACATTTTGTCTAGTTTCGTCCTTCATCCCCCCCCCCCTCTCTTAGTCAGCCTCCTTTTCTCCTTTCATTTGTCTGTCTGAGTTTTTCTAGTGTATCATTACTTTGATTCAGAGGAGGGTAGCACAGAGCTTGTCTCCTAGCAGGGTGTACTAGTGTGTGTGTGTGTGTGTGTGTGTGTGTGTGTGTGTGTGTGTGTGTGTGTGTGTCCCAGCAGCGTTGGTAGCAGAGTCTCAGGAGTGTTGCATTAGTCTTTGAACATCTTAGACTGAAAAAGAGTGAGGGAGACAGACACACAGATGAGTTCCTTTTTCTTTCATTACACTCAGCCTCAACTCGCTTTCTTCGTTTGTTCTTTTGTGTTTCGTCTCTTTTCTTTTATTCATTCTTTCTGTTATCACCCCACCCTCATCTGCCACTGCTTTTTTTTTCATTCCTGTCTCTATTATTTTTATTTTTTTTTACTGTCTTAGGTTCAAAGATACTCTGTTTTCATTCTGCAGCTGTGACTCTGTTTGAGTCTGGGTTTAACTATTTTTTTGATTTTTCTCACTTCTCGTGCAGACAGAAAGTGAGCCGGATTACCATCTGCATCATTAAATACTCATTGATAAAATATGACCCACCACACAGCCAATAACCCTAATTTCCATTTTATCTGACACACTCATATAGAAGGAAAAGAAAAAGAGAGTGACTTATCTTAATGGAGCTGTGCTCTTTCACTAAAGGACACATTAACCTGTGACCTTCCCTTATGAGACGGCCAGTCTAACCACTGCTGCCCCATTTATAAATTGGGCCACAATCAGCAAGAGGTTTCTTACTATTACCAACTATATTTGTCATCTTGTAGTATGTGATCTCAGTGGAACTAAAAACCCCTAACCTTGGCAGTGAAATGTTTAATTCATTGAGCTTTACAGTGACTCCCTGAGGCAAACCGCTTTAGACGTATCACTCTTTGTCTCAGCAGTGATACGGAATTAAATATTTTGTTTCAGCCATCAGATCACTGTTATTGTCATCAAAAAACACCTGTCTTGTTTCCCTTTTCTTCAGTCACATTGTCTGTTTTCCCAGCCAGTGCTGACTTGGAATTTTCATTTACCCAAAATAGAAATACCACAAAAGTTATTAAGTTCAAACATTTTGCATAATCAATGAAAAAGCTGAACTACACACACATGCAACAAAAGCTGTTAAAAGTCGTCTCCTTTTTCTTTGGCCACAAACTTATCAGTCACCCTCGTAAGAGAACTCCACATCTGTCCTGTTGAAGCTTTAATAATGCATGTTGTCTCTTCTGCTCACATGTAGCCCGAGTTTAGACATAAAGAAACGATGCGAGGACACATGTTTGCAATTGGAGAACGATGTGAACAACTTTACTTGACACATTAAGTTTTATTACGAGTACTTGAAAATAATTGAGTTTAGCATTTGTAGCTCCTTTAGCACCTGTGTAATCATTGTTCGGCTGAAGATACCTGATGAGTTTCAGCTGCTCAGGCGACATGAAAGCAGGCCAAACCATGACGTGATCTTACTACTGTGTCTCCTCTGTTTGTTTTCAATGTGTGGTCATTTGAGAAGAAGAACAAAAAAAAAAAGAAGAAGTGTGTCGGTGTACAAGTGTGTCAGTAGTAAACTGATAGAGGCCCATTGTGATAGATGAGACGGCCATGTTTTTGCAAGTCATTTAAAGTTGCTGTATGACCTTTAAAAAAAAAAACCCCAATATGATCTGAGGACATGACATGTAACTGCAAATATGGTTGTTAAAAAAAAGAGAACTGAAGCAGCTTGTACAGAAGTGATCCAGACTACAACCAATAAAACAGTGTTTATATGGAACAACAGAACTCAGAGAGAGAGAGAGAAGATGAAGAAAGGAGAATGAGTGATTCCTCTCCTTTCAATTCTTCTCACTACACACACACACATTGTAAAATAATCATCACACACTGTTGATAATGGCTGTTCTAATGCCAAATGTATAAGACTTAACTTAGAAGCAGCATTAGAAGCAGTAATTACGCAGCAGTGTCTGCTACTTAGTAGTCAAGATAAGAACCAGACTGTCTAGTTACTGGTGTTTGTGTGTGTGTGTGTGTAAAAGCAATCTGCTCATCTGTTTAATTATTTGTAAAGCAACACAGTATGGAGATATCTATATGTGCTACAACACACAGACACGTGTGTGTGTGTGTGTGTGTGTGTGTGTGTGTGTGTGTGCATTAGACAAGAATCTGTTTGCTTGGTGTATTCGTGTGTTTATGACAAACAGGCTGACCCATCCTTCCTGTGAGCTGCAGAACTGAAATCACACATGTGGACACCCACACACACACACACACACACACACACACACACACACATAGACTTGTGTTTGTCACCTTCTGGGAAATTGCACAGACTTGCATATATTTCCTGGATACTTCCTCTAACATAAACTATAGGCACAACTGCACCAGATGTTCCTGTTAAATGGCCTTGAGTCTGAAATGTGGTCCAAATAAATCCTAGTCATAACCCGCCCCCATACTCATACACACACACACACACACACACACACACACACACACACACACCCACAGTGGTAAGGACCAATTGTCTAGTTGCTGGGCAATGAGCTCACAGCAGTTGACCATAACAGCCTCTCTCTCCATCAATCAGCTATTGAGTGCTCTGCTCTAGTAATGATGTCATCACACACACACTGACATACACACACACACACACACACACACACACACCCACACTGATCTCATCCTCTTTGTTTTGACCTTGGTTGCACGTGGATGTGTGTGTCTGTGCTTGCAAAATGAGAGAGGATGCAATGTGCTTATTACACACACACACACACACACACACACACACACATACACACACTGTAGCATAGACTAGATGTTCCTCAAAATGTTGTTTACCAGTTTGATTTAATGTAATTATCACTGTAGTTGAACTCTGAATTTAGATATGTATTTTCTTCATTTATTCCTTTGATTAACTGAGATTCTCTGCAGCAAACATAGGAAGGAAATGTTTCTATCTCGGTAAAAAATTGTTCAAAAGAAGCATCACACACACAATAAGAGTACACACACTTGAGATGTTTTTAAAAAGAACTGAGATCCTAATTTGTGACTCCAGAGACAGTTTGAGGAGTCTGACCGTGAAACTGAACCTCCTCCAGTTACACGCACACAAACACAAACAAACACACAAATGTTTGAAATGACATCTTCGCACACCGACACACATGCACGGATGCACTCTTGTGAAACGAATCACCTCGGGATGTCACACACACTGACACACACGCGCACACACACACACATGCACACGCACACACTCTCTCGCACACATTCTTCTGGTCCAGCTGTGTCTCTGCCAGGCTCTGGGGCAGGAGGCCAGCACAGTGAGGTGAAGAGAGTGGCAAGAACACTAACTGGCAAATCAGTGGCCAATTAAAAACGCTCAGCACTCCGTGTGTGTATCAGTGTGTATTTGTGTGTGTGTGTATATATATGTGTGTGAGTGTGTCCTTGTTTGACTGCCAAAGAAGAGGGTTGGCACAGAAAACACGCTTCCTATTCTCTCAGTATGCCCTCTTAAAGCCAAAGCACACACACACACAAACACAAACACGCACACACACAC
The DNA here is from genome assembly GCA_029814765.1 of Acanthurus leucopareius. NCBI lineage: Eukaryota > Metazoa > Chordata > Actinopteri > Acanthuriformes > Acanthuridae > Acanthurus > Acanthurus leucopareius. The sequence continues at coordinate 1,378,489 of JAQMCX010000019.1, read as the reverse complement.
ACAGCCTTGGATTTGTCTTACCCTATTGTCTTTATTTGGGACAAATGAAAGCATGTCAATGTGCTGCAGTATGCTTGTATGTGTGTGTGTGAGAGTGTGTGTGTTTGTGCGTTTATGTAAGTGCGTGTGTGTGTGTGTGCTCCACCCACTAGTTAAGTTGTGTAACCAGAACAGTCAACCCCACCTACCTTATTAAATGACAGTGGACATTGTCATTAAGAGTGTTGACAGAGTCTGTGAATGTGTGAAACAAGTGAAACTGAAGGTGAAAGAAACATTAAAAGCAGCAGCAGCTGCCTCCTTCAGATGATTATTCAGCCCATCAGACATTAAGATAAAGAAATATCATATCAGTTATTAGTTTTTCTCATCATCTCTTTATTGATAATAAGCAAAGGAGAGACTACAACCTGATGCCACCCACCGCTTACTTACGCTCTCAAAAACTTTTCTGCGAGTTTAACTGAAGTTTTTCATTTTTTCGTGTCACAATGACTTCCTGCTTTAAACAAATTACAGTAAAGCAAAATAAACCGTCAATGATCATCGATTGCCATCTGACAAGCAAAGCTACATTTTGATTATTTAAATAATCACATAATGATGCAAAACAGTCAACAAGGTGGTCAGATATTGAACATGAACTGAAAGAATATCAGGTTTTCTTAAGCTTGAAAGCTGCCCTGCTTTCACCTCTGTGCATTTTTCAGACAGTGCAGTGGGTTTTTTCATAGTTTATTCAGCCTTTCAAGTTTGAAATTTTTAGCCAAATAAAAAAACACATGTAGCCCTAAAAAATCACCAGAGTTGAATATACATGGTTTTAATACACAAAAGCTTCTATTTGATTACAATTTGTTTGAAAATGTTTGACTATTTGCTGAATACGACTGTTAAAGCAGGCAAAGTCGTATTATCACTCACTTGCTTCACATGTTAGCATGTAACGAGGTTTATTCTATGAGCCTCAGTGATCAAACCATTTATCCATATTAGTGCATATTCACCATTCATGCACTGATTCAATGAATTCTCAATAAAACACACAATGAAACTGTCCTGATCATATCTCTTTTAGGATGTGGGTATGTGTGATAAGATCATATCCCAAGATAAAAGATAAGTTGCACAGCTTTTAATACAAAGCCAATATTGTCATTTTTCTATGACAGTGCTAACTTGCAACTTTGAATTGCCCAAAATAATAAAATCATAAAAGTTATTAACTTCAAACTCAGAGAGTTTAACTGCACATGCATGCATGCAGAGAGAACTATGAAATCAGGTCACTAATTTATCAGTCGGCCCTCATTGTGCACCAGTGGGCTGTTAATCACTCTCACTTGCAGTAGCGATGTTTCATGTCATGATGTGGTTTGATTACAGTCATCTCTGATTGTCACACGCATGAGCTTCTAGACTGGAGGGTTACAAAGCAGGGAATGGCTATAAATGGCATTTGTTTGAAAAGAGCTGGGAAAAAGAAAGAGAGAGAAAAAAGAGTAAGACAGAGAACTAGAGAGAGAGAGAGAGAGAGAGTAGTAAACCTGGAAATGCTGACCTTTCTTTAATGTTTGTCTTTGCTGAATGATTTGTATTTGCTTCCTGGCTTGTGATAACTCTTTTTTCTTCTTCTTCTTCTTCTTCTTCCCTTCCTTCCAACAACCTCCCTTATAAATCTGGATATTAAAAATAGTCCAAGTCAGTTACAGGAATTTCTGTCATGGCACTGAACCTCACACAACTGCCACGTACACACTTCCAGCAACACAAGGCAAGAAAAGTGTGGAACAATAGATAAAAGATGGCGGTTAAGTAAAGGACATTGGTCTGTCCAGACATGTGTGCACCCAAGATAACATTCCTCTCTGCTTGGAGCACCTTGAACCTTCACAGGGCTGATTCCTCACTTGTGGTATGGCAGATATGTTGGAGTCAAGGAAAATGAGGTTGTGGTTGAGGAAGGCATTTCCCTTACATTACGCTGATGGTCAGTCACTCTGTCTACACACACACACACACATGTGCACACTGGAGAGGACTCACTGCATTCCTCTGCATCAACCAACCAACCAACCAACCGGCTGTCAGACACTACGTCAGCCCACAAAGTATTTTGTCAATGTGTGTGTGAGTGTGTGAGTGTGATTGTCTTTGATATTCATGATGAATGATGAGCTGTGTACTACTGGACTCGTAGTGGATTAAAACGTGGAAAGAGAAACTGAATGCTTAAGGCTTTGAGAGATTTTTTTCACATATTTTACTGTAGAGGCTCATTTTAGCTCATTTTCATTTGAAAGTCATTCATTCATCAGTCATTCTGCTGTAACCTTTAACCTTACACTTATCCTGTAAGAGTTAAGTATTCAGCTCTGTGTTTAATACATTTCTCAGAGGCTTTTCTGCCTGAATTGTTTGCTGTTGGTATCCTTGGAGCCTGATACTTGTGCCAGATGTGTTGTTACTTATAATCATCTGAAAAGCCGTTCTTGTTACATTGTGTGGACGAGGCCAGGCACTTTGAAAAGATAGTTATAAGGTGATTGGACGAGCTATCTGTCTATCAAAGTCTGTCACAGGCTATTTTCAACCCACGAAACCTACAAATTGTATGTTTTAGGAGAACTTTTTGTGTTTATTTCAAAGAAGGAAGTCCTGATATCACTGATGCTAAAGCAGGATCTCCTCAGAAGCTTCAGATGTTGTCTCAGAACAACCGCACTTCTCTCGCGGTCGTCACACCTAAAAACCACCCTGGAAGCCGCCAGTGGTTCACCCACATGGGCATAACTTGAAGCCTGGCAGGATGGATTCTCTGCTCACAGGATCTTGGGTAATCTTGTGATTTCACTGCAAGATAAAACACATAAGGATTTGGTGACAGCTGTGGTGGTTGTGGGTGGCAAAACATTCTTTTTTTTTTTTTGTCTACACAAAAGAGAGGACGAGAAGAACGCTAACACTCAAACAAGATGAAATGATGAAGACTGAATGAGTGAGTGGACCAAAGTGTTCATCGCGTAATCACTCCAGCATGTATGAGCTGGTTAAGTACAGAGAAACACTCACACAGAGAACACTTGTTGGACATGTTGAGTATCGTAGAATTTTGATCGAGATCACCACAGACATCCACACACTGACACACACGCACACACACACACACTCACACACACGAATAAATCCCCCCAATAATTGTGACAATATTCAGCCACTATGACCAAATAAAACAACAACAGCAGGATGGACATGTTAGACAAAAGGCGGCACTTTTTCACTTTGTTTTTCAAGTTTGTAAAACACTCATTGGGTCACTTGAACACTGTTTTGGTGAAATACCAAACCATCACCTGTTGGCTCATTGAAAATTTCACTTGATGAAAGTTGCAGGTAATGTGACAAACACCTCTTTGTCCTGTGTGTTTTAACGAGTGAGGAAGACTCACGATACACACGATTTACACCTGCTGTGGCTTTAAAAACATGCTCTTAACTGTTCATTCAGAGCTTGAGTGTACTTGTTTTAAGACACTTTGGACAAAAGAATCTGCTAAATTAATGTAAAACAACGCAGCATATGGCTTGAAGTCGATAAGATGTTATTGATGCAAATGTCATTATTGATTTTGCTTATCGGTCCGATTCTTTAATCTGTTGCCTTGTTTCCTGATGGGTGATGGGTGAGCTTAGAGCTGCTGTCGCTGTGGCTTTAACAGTCTGTCTGTCTTTGAGTGAGTGAATGTTTATGCAGTGTTCCTTTTCATTTAGCATTTCTTAGTCTAAGACAAACTCTGCTAAGTCTTCCTTCATGGTGCTAATGTTATTATAACATAGAGTATTCACCCACTTTAACAGATGTTCCGCTCAGTTGGAAAGCAGAAGCACTAGAGCGACGGATATTTCGTATAAATGGCGTTCTTTAAATTTAAGCTCGTATCGCATGAAACTGTGTTTCAGCATATTGCTGGTGTTTCTAACCTTAATTGACTTTATTATTTTGCAAATGATACAACCTACGTTGCTGTCGTCTGTGTGAGATGAAGACATGCTTCAGATGCTTTCTTCTACCTCAGCATGACTCACTGTCAGCAGCACAGACGCATATTTGATGCAACTGTTTTGCAAGATACAGTTCTAAGCTGGAACTGGTTCTTGATTTCTATCTGTAGTAGCGTATACGGACAGAAACCTTAAAGCACCCATACTACACACACACACACACACACACACACACACACACACACACACACACGCAGGCACGCACACATACAGAGAGTCCTGGCTGCTCCAGTGTGCTTTGCAATTCAATCAGCCATTCACTTAATGTGGTTTACACTGAACCATTCCTGACTAATTTAGCCTGCCTGATCTCTGGATTGGACATGATTGATTGAGACAAAGTGTCTGTGTGTGTGTGTGTGTGTGTGTTTGTGTGGTAGTATGCGTGTGTGCGTGAGTGAGTGTGAGACACAGGAAGTTGTGTGTACTGAGTGCCAGTGTATTTGATGTTTGGAAAAAAGCTTCTAATCAGGCAGAAAAGCATTTATGTTGCATTTAAAGCTGCACCGAGAATTTAAGGTCACATCAGGTTTTCACTTCTTTCTTTTCATAAGTAATCAAACTGCTCCATAAAAACAAGAGCGAGGACTTTTTGTACATGTTACAAATGAGTTTCTGTTTAACAACCTTTACGACATAATCCTCATGATAATGATGACTTTTGTCCTCATCATATATTGAACATGCTGCAGGCCAGGTTACATAAGAACCCGGCCCGTCCTGTTCGTCTGGAGGCTCCTTCTTCTCTCCTGGCACCACCTTGTGTTAACTTTTGGATTTTCCATATCCTTTATACAGTTTTATCTGAATTAGCTTCACACCACAGTTTGTTTCCTTGCCTTTCTTATCTGTTAAAATCAGCTTTTTACATGTTTGTTAAACAAAATAAACCTCCTTTCAGTTTATCTTTCATCTGTGTTCCCTTCATTTACTGTGGTGCCATGACAGGTGGCATAGTTAAAAACCTGACGTGTTTAAAGACAGGTATCACAGTGTTTTCCCTGAGGCAGAGATTTGGAATGAAACCCTCACTCTCTGTCCTGTTTTGCCCTCCCTCTCTCCATCCTTCTCCTCCCTTTTCCGCTGACATTTTTCAGCTTTCCATACTCCCTGCTGAGCCTCGCTGGCTGTGCCAGTGTAGTCCTCCCAGCGAGTTTCTATCTGCCTCTTATCCGCCGCCATCTGTTTCTCTCTTTGTCTCTCTCTCTCTCTCTCTCCCTTTCTATCTTCCTATCGCCTCTCTTTCTTTTTCTCTGTCTTCTTTACCTCATTGTCCTTTCTATTCTCTCCATCTGTCTTCCTTCCTGTCGCCTCTGGATCTCCCCTACTTTATCTTTCTTTTTTAAACTTCATCTTTTTTCTCAATCTTTGTTGCCGTCTCTGCTTTTTTGTGTCTTCTCTTATCTCCATCCCTCGTTCTTCCCCGCCTTTCTAATACCATATGATGGATTCCTTTGCCAGTTGGTGTCTGCGAGCCTTGGCCTCGGTTCACGTCTATTTTTTCCTCCTCCGTCTCTGCCTTATATGCACACATTATAAACATCTTAAGTGCACACGAACCCCCCTTTTTCTTTCCGTTTGCAGCCAGTTATATGTGCTTACATGCTTAACTTAAGCCTGATGGTGTACTATAGCTCTCTGTGGAAGCCTATTGATTTTCCCACGTCTGCCATACCAGACATTCCTCCATTCCTTTCTCTCGTTATGCATCACTCTCAACCATTATTGTATCTCATTTCCACTGTTGTCTCAATTCCCCGGAGAATAGAGTCACCGTGCAAGACATAAAAAGTGTGCATGGAATGATATATTTCACCATTACTAATGTAATGCACAAACTAAAACAGCCACATACTGTAAATCCCCTAAAAAACCCCGACTCCTGCAGCCAGACAGCAACACACACTCTCACGCAAGCACTCTCCTACACACACCTCTTTCGTTGTCCTCAGACATGTAAGAAATGGGTCAGTAGGATGTTTGACATCCCACACACCTTCACACACACACACACACACACACACACTGCAGCTGAGTAACAGCAGGGAACATGTCTCTCGTACGCCCGTAACATCACCATCATTCCACCACAACCTGCCTAATTAGTCCCACAGAGTGTGTGCATGCTGTCGACAATCAGCCAGACTGTCTCCTGTGCTGGTGTGTGGGTGTCTGCTTAAGTCAGCTTGTTGCACTTTAGATGTCTTTAAAAGATGCGCCGCAGTTTTTTTTTTGTTTTTTTCCCCCCTGTGAATATGACAAGTCCTTGTTTGGAACGATGACCCGTATTTGCATTGCAGTTTTTTTCAGATATTTAAATGGTTTTTGTTTGTTTGGTTTTTGTTTTTTTTTGTTTAAACGAAAGCTGCAGAGGGAAATAAAGATGCACAGTGAAAATGTCAAACGAGAAGGGTTTAAAGGGCTGAGATGAAAACATTCAACAGGAGGAATGGGCAGAAATGTTTAAAAGCCTGTTGAAAATGTGTATACAGTGGGCTTTCATTAGTCACTAAGTGTTTCAAACATGTGCGTGCCTTCGCTCTGACCCCTTTTCATTCCACATTCTTGTCTGAGTGTATGTATTGTGACCTTTTTTTGCATAAAATCTTTGCAGATTTGTGTATACGTGCAGGAAAGTCTGCTATTTTTTTCCCTCTCCACTTTACTAACTTGGATGCAGAATCCTCATCAGCACCATCAGTCCCATCGCTGCGGTGCTTCTGATGTGCTGTGAGACTGTTGGCATGTGAAAGACAAATGTTGTTGCATGTCGCCTGTTCGCGGCGACTCTTTTTGAAGCAAGATGTGAGAATCACATATTGTTGCTAATGCTTGTGGATCAAAGCTACATGTGTCGCTTTGTTAGACAAACCTTGTGATGCACCAGATTGTGCTGTGTGTTGTTCCTGCTGATGCTTGTAACACAGCGTATAGTGACAATATATCCCACAATGTTACAACTCAGGGAAGATTAAAAGTCCCTGTCTGTGCTTTAATTTTTAATTTGGGATTTTTTTGGTTTTTTCATCCACCAGAGAGTGCTGAGTCCCTGAGTCGACACACTGCATTCTGGGATAGTCTGGAACCCTCTCCATGGGCTGTACCACCTGCTGATGAACCGGGGGGGTCTGGAGGAGCTCTGTTGAATGAGGTGAGATCAACCATCTCGTTAACATGTGCCGTGCCTGCATCATCACACATAAATACATCAGCTATTTTTTGCTACACAAGCTTTTGGTAATAAAATAAGAGCCGTGTATTATAATATCAGTTGTGCTCAATAAGCTAGAAGACACTGATTCACTGCGTCCAGCCTAAAAGCTGCGAGTCTGACTGTCACGTGCAATTTGACATTATTAGTTCTGACATCAAGGACTTTCCAGCCCTGTGTTTCCTCCGTGGCCGAGAGCCTTGTTTTGCTGATAAACCTGTCACCCCGGTCACAGTGCAGATACAAGTTAAGTAAAGTGCGTTTGATTTTAATGTGAGGAAAGTGGCAGCTTGTCACATGCGCAGCTCGCAGCAAATAAACCGAGGTTTCGCTCTCCGCTGCTCTGAGCCACGGCGCGTCGTAAAATGTATGTCTTTGGATCTAATTACTGGCTTACCCCTCCTAATCCTCCTCCTCTGTCATGAAATATAATGAGTTAAGCCAACCCATATGGTGGATGATTCCTCTGTATAAAGGTTGAAGAAGAGTCAGAAAGATAAGAAGGCATCTTTCAGTCACTGAAATGAAGCCAGTGGGCCTCGGCTACTAACCTCACTCTGTTTCCTGCCTGCGTCGTGATTAAAGCAAAGGCATTTTTTTGAGTTGGGAAAAGCTTGTTTGCCTAGTGACAGTGTGTTTGTTTATGAGGCTGCATTTAATTTTCATATTGGAGCAGTATGTTGTGTTAAATATCACATTCAGAGACCAGTTATTGAGATTTTCCTGTGAGAATGGAAAGCCTTATTGGCAGCGCTAAGAGTGCAAAAAAAAAAGCTATAAATAATGAGTCTGTGAGGACTAAAGGAGGGGATGTATTGTAGCTTACTGCTTTGTTGATATTTATGACTTATTAGTGTGTTTGGGAATCCACTTGTTCATTGATGATTCTCTGCCGTTCTTTGAATTATTCGAGAACCACAAACTAGGACTGCTATGATTCCTCTGTAAGTTTCTGGCAGAACGAACGCGTTCTCTTTTCTGTGTTATTATCGATCCAGATGAAAAAATTCTCCCTTTCACTCTCTCCTCGTCCACGTGGAAGTAAGACCGCAGGGTCAGCTGCAGGGTGCAGCACCTTTTTTTTGAGCTGCTGGTGATTATTTGGCTCGTAGACGTTTCAAGCAAAGCGAACGCTCGAGGTCAAGGATTTGAACTTGAGCGTTCCGGTTGATGGATAGTCTCTCCACTCGCTACGCTCGCTTTTTTATTCCAGTGAGTTGAAGAAAATCAATGCGAGCAAACATTTCAGCAAAGTTTTGCAAGTTCTTTCCTTCCTGATTGCCTTGCGAGTATGGAGATGAGTGTTATTTTCCACTTGCCCCTTCCCCTGAGGGATCCCACTGCGTGTCTGTTCACTGATGTCATAAGCAATAAACAATGGGCATGGGTGACTTTAATAACAAACACCAACCGACCTCCACCAGGAGTGTTGGCGCAGAGTGATTAATGTTTGAATTTACTAGAGTGTCAGGATTCTAATTGGCAGTTTAAGTCTCAAGGCAGCACTGATCTGTCCAGCTATGAGCTAATAATCTGCATCGCAAACTAATTAAAAACATTTCATTATTGCTCAGTACAGGCATCAACAGTTTGGACATAAAAAAGTAATACAGGGCAGCGCTCTGAGCAACAACCCTCAGCTGGAGAGCAATGCTGAAGATCCAAAATGTCCCTTATAAAAATGAGTCTGATTGATAATTTCCATGCATCATTGTTGGTTAAAGTCCTTGAAGATGCAGATTTTTAAGAAACAAGTGAGTTATTCATAGGGCAGACTCGAGCTTTAAATGTCATATTTTGACATACAAAGCTTCTATTCAGGTTTTAAAAAATTGGTCCTCAGAATATTTGTTGTATATTTTATGGAGCACAACCACCACAACCTCCCGAAAAAGTTGAATTTCTCACTTTGTGTTACTTTTATGAGTTTGACCGCTGAATTATTTGAAGACTGAAGTGAAGACAAATCCTCCTTTTTAATCCCAAAAGTTAAAAAAATAAACTGTGAGCTCTCATCCAGCCAGTAAATGGCTCTGTATGAGGGTAGAAAGGTGTGACTCAAGGTGTTTATTCCTCCACGAGCTCCGGTCTGCCTCTGCCTCTCTCTTAGGTGCAATGATCATTAGCAGCCGTCTGCCGGCGTCTGTCCCTCTGCTCCACCTTTCCAACCCACACAACCCTCTGAGCCCTGAGATGTGTGCGATAGCCTACGCCAGGGGCTCCCAAAGCTCGAGCTCCGGAAGAGAGATTTGATGTTCCTCCAACACCCAGAATTAAAAAAATACATAATAAAATGCCAACGTCTACATTTATGCATAAACTACCCAATGAAAACAGCCATTTGGGAGAATCTGGGAAGCGCTGATGTTTGCATTTGAATTCAAAGGTCTGTGTTATGATGAAATTTTTTTTGTTCATTTATGCTTCAAACTGCCAGTTTTCAAGAGAAAAATTTTGTGGATCCACCTCGTTTTTTTTTTTTTTTGGAGTGAAAACTATGTCGCTGCCTGTTGTTCTGTTGCTTCAACATTTGCTGCCCCCCGTGGTGGGAGCAGGGCGGTGCACTCTGATCCTCGTCTCAAACAGACTTGCTTGTTTAAGCGTTCATGAACACACACATTCACTCAGAGAGAGAGAGAGAGAGAGAGAGAGGAAGAGAGAGCTCTCTCATTTACCCCACAGGGAGCAGACAGTTTGGAGAGAGCTGCAGTTTCCCTGCTGGAGTCTCAGTCTCTATGTTAGATGATGCTCTCTCTCTCGCTTTCGCTCTCTCACTCTCTCGCTTTCGCTCCTTCTGTTTGTCTCTGAGTTCATTTCAGTTCATTTCGATAGAGCTTTTTTTTTTTTTTATAAGTATGAAAGTTAGATCAAAAATATGTTGCCAAAGCGCATATTTGACCAGAAAGTGAGAATTCAGTGTTTGGAATCCTTAAATGTGTTTTACTGGCATGAGAATGTGTTTAGTGCTGCAGAAACATGTTGCACAGGGTTTTTTAATGTAAGTATCATGAGTCAGAAAACGAGCTTCTATCTGTTTCTCTGCGCTGATTGAAGTGTTTGAGGCTGCACTCCCCTCCTTCACACTATCACACTCTTCCTCGTTGAATCCAGAGAGTAAAAAAGTGTGAGTGCTTGTCTGTGTGTTTGCGTGTGTGTGTGTGTGTGGGTGGGTGATGGAGAGAGAGAGTCGGTGCTATTCTTGGCTAGCTGGGGAAGTCTTGGCTCTCTGGCGTATGGGAAAAGTGCTCTTGGCAAGTCTTGAACTGAGGCATTCCTTTATGCTGTCCTCTTGAAACACTCACACAGACACACACACACACACACACACACTACTTGTTTTTGTCACTTAGGAGGACACTGCGTTGACTTGTATTCAGCGTCTGGAGACTTAAACAGAGCTGCTACTTGCTAAACCTAACACTTTCATTAACCAAAAACCAAGACTTTACCCTCAAATTTAATGGTTTTACATGAGCTTCACACACACACAAACACACACACACACAAACACACACACACACACACACCAGAGATTACAGCTCACATTTTACATGCTCCTTTAGTTTAAAACTGTCCAGTTCTTCATTCTTTCTCTCTGTTGATCTCTCTCTTTCTTTCTCTCTCTCTATATATCTCTCTCTTACACACACACACACACACACATCTACATGCATGGTCACTCACACACACTGACAGGAGAAAACTAAGTGCAGTCTCTAAAGAGAGATTTCTTGTAGTACTACATTATTCCCTGAGGCCCAAAGCCAGAGTTTCACTGTCAGTCACACACACACACACACGCAAGCATACACAAGAACAGACACACACACACACACACACACACACACACACACCACAGTACCCTCAATTGAATTGGAGGAGTGGGAGGTTGTCTGCATGACTTCTATCAGCTAATTGATCTCTCACGTCTCTTTTTTCGATATTTCTCTCTCTCTCTCTCTCTCTCTCTTCCTTTCTTTGTCCCTCTTCACTGCAGTGCTACTACAAGGTGACATCACTGTCTCACTCCATCTTCTCTCTGCTCCTCTGTTATTTTCTTGTCACTTTATCCTCCTCTCTCTCCTCCTCCTCTCCTCGTTCTTCTTCTCCTCCATCCTCTCCTCTTTTCAGCAGCCCCTCCCTCCTTTGGTCCTCACACTTCTTTCCTGTCTATTTCTCCCATCCGCTGCCAATGCTTACATAACCTTTGTCTATCTATAAACACACACAGTGTCAGTGATCCTCCGGGCAAAAATCAGGTATGGTGATGACAGTTTTTTTTTCTTTTTTTTTTTTGAATGCTAACAAACATCGATCTGTAATTCTCAAAGCTCTTAATACAATCAATATTATCAACATGCATTTAGGCAAAACACCCCAGAAATGTCCCACATTGAGCTTGTTGGACCAAAACATTTGTTGTCACTTATAACACACTGACCCAAAAAACTCAACCAACAGGGAGTCTTATATAACAAAGTTTTATCTTTGAAATTGCAGTGATTTTTCCCATATATTGGAACTTCATCATAGAAGATGAGCATCTTTTCACTTCATTGAATGTACCAAAGTAAATGAATGAGTCAGAAATGCAGAAATGTTCTTTTTTCGAGATGTATATTTGCACATAGAAATTTATTGGAAAAAGGCATTAATAATTTCCTGAAATTACAGGTTTGCAAGAATTATTTACAACATTGGACAGTTTCTGTTGCACACAAACAGAGGGCTGCACAGTAATGTTGCAGGTTGCAGGTGCAAGCTTTAATTTCTGTAAGTTTTCCAAGTTATCTTACTTGATCATCATCAGCACCTGAGTTATGTGTTTCTTTGACCAATAATGTGGGCGATTTTTCTAGTTTCCTGAGCAAAACTGGCACCGTGTCAGACTCTTCAGGTGTTGAGCTTTGGTGAGATGCCTACATGGCTACCCAACACGACGACACGCCTGCTCAGATTGCACTGGAAACATGCAAATTTCTTGCCTGCTACATCACATTCGTCACTCCCAACCCCCTCTACTCCTGAACTTACACTCCCTGCAACTTCTTTCTGTTCCTCAAAATAAAGCTCGGTCGGAGACATAGACCCAAGTTTCAGATCCACTGTGAAATTGTAAATGTGCACACACCAAAGTGTGAGGAATTTTAGTCCTCCTACCCTTAAAACTAAAAAAACAGGACTCCTCTTGCATAAACTTTCAACTGAAACTTGCAAACCCATGCATTTGGAACAATTATTGTTTCATTTTATTGTAAAAGACTGTTCATATATTTTGAAAGAGTAACTCCATTAATGCATGAAATTTGCCATTATTTTGTTTTGAATGTTTTTAAACAGTTTGGAAACTGTGTACTAGAAATTGAAGCTGTGCTTTGAAAATATGGTGCTTTGCAGGTGGTGGAGTTTGAAAGGGAAAAGAGTTCATGGACTAAATAAATGATCAATGTTGGGATTGGACAGTTTGAGTTTTGTATGAAAGTAAAAATTCACAGTTTAGTCTGTGTAGATTTCTGTTTTGCTGACTGTGTGAAGAGTTATGACAGTTTGACTTCAGTTTTCAGTGTGTGTTAACAACCAACATGGTGTGTGTGTGTGTGTGTGTGTGTGCATATGTGAGTGACTGCATAGCCTCCTAAACATGTTATTTTCAATCCATGAGACAGCTGCACGCATGAGGAAATATTTTGCACACCAAAAAGTTCTTTTTTGGTAACAGCACACTCCCTCCTCACACAAACACACGCACACACACACACACACACACACACACACACACACACACACACATTTAGCTGGTCTTTCCTTAGTTTGAAAAAGGCCCACCCAGAGAATGTCACTGAGATGGAATTTCCTTTCATCTGTACTTGTGTGTACAATTTGTGTGTTTGTGTGAGTGTGTGTGAGTTTGCGTGTGTGTGTGTGTGTGTCTGCATGAGAACTACTGAAAATAATGATGTTGAAAGAAAGTGAAAGACTAGTTGGAAAAGTGAGACGAGCAGTGAGATGCCTGAGCAGTTCGTCAGTCAGTCTCTCGGCGAAGTCTCACTCAAATGAAGTGAAGCTGCTCCTCTTCACCTCCAGCATGAGCCGCCTGAGTGTGTGTCTGAATATTACACCAGCAGCCTTCACATACAAACCGGTTTGTTAAGACAGGCGACGCTCGAAATTAAATTGCACAAAAATAGACCAAGGCTTGTGTAATTAGTTACACAATCGCATATTTAAATGCACAATGTGTAATTTCTGCCACTAGAGGGCTCTGAATCAAAATAAAAAGAATAAAAGACAGTTTGATGATGCAGTCAAGTAGAGTGGGATCATGGGATTTGTTTATTTAATTGTTTAACAGCCACTATTGGAGATGAAAATCTGTCTGAGTGACTAAGGCTGAAATGTTTACTGATGAGATAATGTGTTATTCACGTTACGTTTAGTCACAATTTCCGACTTCCACCTAAGAAGTCAGCGACATGAATGCAATTACAGATTTCTTTGGCTCTGAACATAGTTGGAAATATTTTGGATAATGTAAGTACAAAATTTTAAAAAATTGGAAAGGAAGATAGTTTTATATATAGTATATAGTTTATACTATGTATTATATATATAGTTTTGGTATCAGCATGAATGGTGGCAGATGCGCTTAAATAAGTTGCAGGGATGTAAGCTGCAGCATTTTAATGTATTTTGTTTTTTATGTGATCTTATACATAGTTATTATTCAAAGTTATTTAAATTTCAGTGACATTTACTGTTTAAAGTTTGTTATTTTTTGCTCTGCTCTCATATTGTGTACTTATGTAATTGCTATATTATTTTTTAAAAAATTTCCATCTTCCTCATCTGTGAAGCCCTAAAAGTTATGATAATTAAAATAAAGATGGTCTTCTTAGTTTGACTGAAAAACTCTGCTTAGTTAAGTGTTTCATTAATGGAGAGTCAGACAGAGAAATAACTCAGTGTGTGTGTGTGCAGATGTAAAGGCTTTTCCTTCCTTCCTTCCTTTTATGTATAATAAACATTTTCCTTTGCTAATAGCACGCTGAATACATGCTTTATTCTGTAGAAATTGCCCAATTAACTGGAGCCATTTTCCTTTCTGGGAGTCTGATTGTATATATATGTTTTATTGTGTTTGGTGAATAGACGTGCATGCGTTTGTGTATTTATTCAGAGTCTATTGTTGTGTTAAGCACACAGCTTTTGGCCTTAAGAGCGGACTGCTGGGCATCACACAGACACCTGTGGAGTGTGTGTGTGTGTTTTTGTCTGTGTGTGTGTGTGTGTGTTTGCATCTGGCTCTGCAATTTGTTTGTTTTTTTGGATGATGGCTGCGTTCTATATGGCTCCGGTGTGTACCGAGTGTGTGTCCTGCTGAGTCTCAGGGGTGTTGGATGTGTGTTTGTGTGTGTGTGTTTGTGCAGAGCAGTTGAGGTCTTTGAGGATCCGTGCGAGTCTGCGTGTTCAACCAGTGCAGCTGCCTGTTTGACATTATTTTTTCTGTGTGCCTTTTGAAAAGGTGGAACCCATTTTTCACCGACAAGGACACACGCTGAGCAGTCGCCCACCTCTCCTTCATCCACACAATGCCTGCTGCCATGCCCATTCATGCCAATTAGTGCTAGTCTGCCTGCCTGTGCCCATTTCACCTTCAACAGTAGGGTTCTCTGTCCTAGATGTGGATGCATGGAGGCACATTTATAATAATAAAAAAAAAAACTAGCATTTGTTGTTTTCCTCTTATTCTGTCATGCAAATGTGTGTGTGTGTGTATGTGCATTAATAAGCAGATACAGCAGCATTAGTCAACAGTTGTTTGTGTATGTGTGTGTGTGTGTGCATTACCATTTGCCTCCACAGGCATCCTGTTTAGCGCCGTGCTCCCTGCAGCCCCTCCAAGTCACACATCCCACACCTGTCAGCCTGTCCTCGACCCGACTTCAGCTCAGAAAACCATCACGCTCACGTCATCTGAGTCTGATTGGTTGCTTATATTTTCTCACCATGTCCCACTCACATGAAAAGATGATCACAGAGACGAGGTGTGAAAAACGCTACAGAGGATTTGGTTTCAATTAGCAATGCTAATTGAATTTTTTTGTGTGAATAATGAGGAAGAATCGAGGTGTAAAATAAGAAAATTTCAAACTTTGTCACTGGTGAGGGGTTTTATCAAAAAAAGTATTAAACAGTTGTGACCCAAGGACACTCAGTTAATGAATAGGCAAAAAGAAGAGCTGAAATGATAAGTCAATTAATTGAGAAAATTAAGAAAAATAAAGAAAGAAAATAATGGTTTACTACTTTGATCAAAGCAAAATTAACAACCAAAAATTCTGTGGTTGATGCCTACCAAATATAAATGATTACTGCATTTTATTTGTTTATTAAAAACTAGAGATTTGCAAAAAAAATTTTTAGGGTCATATTTCATTTTATGCTGACAAAAGTAAAGAAAACAGTCAAAAGGCAAAAACAACAGGGACTGTCAGGCATATTAAATGCCATTACACTTATGAGAAAGATGCTATAATCACATAAAAATCAATATATATATATATTTTGAACATCAAGTTCAAGTTTAACTTTGACATTCAAATTGAAAATGTACTAATGTTAAAAATGTAAAACAAGGTAAGGTA
>JAQMCX010000019.1:1325761-1352800 GCA_029814765.1 Acanthurus leucopareius | reverse complement strand
TTTTATTCTTTTTTTTCTATACTCTTTTTATATATCTCTCTATTACTCTCTCTCACTCACACACACACACACACACACACACACACACACACACACACACACACACACACACGTACACACTGCAAACTCAGCAAGATTCATGTGACACAGCTTTTCAGTGAATGTGTGTTTGAGTGTCAGTTTCAGTGAAGCAATACTCTCTCTTTTTTCCCAATGTAGGTCAGTTGAGCTAGTCTCTCTCTCTCTCTCTCTCTCTCTCTCTCCCATGTGTCCTGAGCTTTTCCTCAGTCTCATACCCCCCGTTTTCCCATCTTTCTCACTTTCCTGCCTCTCTTTATCCCTTCTTCAAATCCCTTTGTCGATCCGTCTCATACTCCTCCTTCATTAATTGTTGCTCTCTTTTTTTTTGTACAAAATACCGACGCTCGCCAGCCTGCAGAGGGAATGTAGCCTTCGGCAGAGTCTCAGCTGAAGTGTTTACAGCGAGAATAAGTCTTTTTCTTTACTTTAACTCCTCCCCCCTCAGTGGCATAGTCTTTTTCTCTTCTTTCTCTCTCTTTTTGCTCTGTCACGAAGACTGCAGGACAAAGTAGAAAAGAAAAGGCTCAAGCTTGAAAGTTCAAGTTTTTCACCACTAGTATTGCATGTTCGTGCAGAATATTATCATATTTTCCTGCAGTATTTTAGTCAAAACTGCTCTGAACAAGATTTTCATATTAACAGTGGATCAAGTGACTACGTCTGTTGTCAAAGGTGTTGCTTGTAGTGACAAAATCACAAAGAATTATCACCCTACTTTGCTGTACGGAGCTTCTTTTTTTTTTGCATTTTCACCCCTTTTATGTGGGTTTTCAGCTCACAATGTAGCTGTTCACTCTCACTTGTTACTGCCATTTTATATCCACCTAACTGATGAAACAGTTAGTGACAAACTGGTGAACACGATGCAGTGTTCATCTTCCAAACCTCCACACGTTTCCTTTAGGGATTTGTGGAGACCAAAATAAAGCTAAAAGTAGAATGAATATTGTTTAAAGTTTAAGTTCATTCATTCTTATATTGTTTCCACTGCAAAACTCAGCAGTCAAATGAGATAATCAACCACTTCTTTGTAGTATTTTAATTCTCTTTTTTGCAATAGCAGTTTCACAGTGGTATATTGTTTACATTAGCACACACAGTTGATCCGTGCATGAGCTTTTGAGCAGCTGCAGTATCAAACTAAGCTTTTTACACATACTGTGTTCACCAGCAGCGCAGTATAATATATACCAATACAAAATGCACATAATATTTCTCCTTCAATCTCAGAAACCTTTCTCACATGCCAGAGTGAACTGTTCGAAGTGATGTGCCTCGCTCTGAAGATCAAAGCTCTCATAGATGGCAGCATGAACAGATCTGCAGCTGGATGTACAGACGCTGTCAGCGTTTGATGTGACAGCTGATACCAAGTGTCTCTGCGAGCTCTCAGACATGTAGTACTCCTCTTATCTCGTAGTTTTTAATTTGAACAAGACCTTGATGAATTCGAGCAGAATAGTTTGGCTTATTTTGCAGTCTAGCTATACCATCTGTATGTTAATGCACAGCACAAACAGCACAGTGTGTGAAGCGTGCTACAGTAGAGAGTTTTAATAGTAGATTCATGCGAAAGGATGCCAAGAAACAAGAAGCAGAGACATTAGGAGACAGAGGATTAAGAGCAGAAAACTATTAGATGTAAGAATGATAATTGAGAGCAGAGTTATGAAGAAGGAGAGGTGGGCAGGCTGAGGCAGGAGAGGAGTTGAGTGGAGGTAAAGTGAAGGAGGGAGAGGCGGAGAAGATTGCATCTCAGCGCTAAAACCTCACCGATCAACTGTACCTCTCAGCACACCTCTGAGTCATGCCTGCTTGATTGAACAGATGGTGTGTTCTTGATAAAGCGTGCATGTGTACTCACTACCATAATACTCTGTTTCTGTGTGTGTGAGTGTGTGTACGTGCATGGGAGCTCCTGTACTATATGCATGTAAATTTGCATGTGTGTTTACTCCCACGCCTGTCGCTGCAGTTGTGTTGTAGTAGCACTGCGACACTTCTTAAATCACAGGAATCTGCTTGAGATGCAAGTTATCTCTCGTCCAGCAGAGCACACACACATGCACGCACACACGCACACACGCACACACGCACACACACACACATACACACACACATAGACTGGCTGCAATTAGTATCGCTCTGCAGGAATTTGCAGATAATTTGCAAATAAGCTTTAAGAAGTCTGGGAGGTGTTGACCCAGTCATTGTGGTGGAAGTTGGCTTGGCAAATATGATAATGCACGATAATAAATCCTTTAATTTTGCACAATGATGTCAAAGAAGATGCTTCCATTGTTAGTTAAAGTGTGAAAGATGAGTTTCCCAATTACTATTTCCCTTGTATAAATATATAAAAGTAGAATATTCACACTTTTCAGTCCATCATTATTTCCCTGGTGTTATTTGCATTGCATTGTGGTGTCTGTTCAAAAAAAGCCCTCGATATGTAGTTCATGCAATAGACATTAAAAACTGGATTTCACATGCTGTAGGTGGTGGATGACCTTTCTTTTTGTTCATAAGATGATTAATTCAAGAAGAGTGAAAGTTCATCATTGACCTTTTATTCAAGTGAATTTAATTGTGTATTAATTTACAGTAATAGATGCAAAATATTCTAACTTTGCCTTTGGTTCATACAGTCATTTAAATCATTGTATTCAATGTTTTTATTGCAGTCACTTTGCATAAAACACACTCATCCCTTGACACAGTCAACTCACTGCATTTGCAAACTATTAATCAAGGAAATAAATTGATAAACCTTGTAACTGAGTTCATTTTTACTTGACCTTAGTGCACAAATGTAAAGTCTTTAAGTTGGACAAAAACTCGAGCGAATGCATGTGTTGCTGTTGTGCACTAGTTGGTGAAATAGGGTGTGTGTATGAGTGTGAACTTGTGCTGTGTGTCAGGAAAAGAACATGTGTCAGCATAATTGAATATGCCCAGGTGTCAGTGTTTGAGTAAGCAGGATGGTGTCCGCCTGGTTTTGTGTGTGTGTGTGTGGGTGTGTGTGCGTGCGCGCGTGTGTGTGCGCGCGCGCGTGTGTGTGTGTGTGTGGATGTGCGTGGGTGTGTGTGGGTGCATGTGCTTTGAATGCTTGTACATTATTTATGAGATTCACACCAAGCTTTCCATCATTTGCAGCAGGGAGTCCTCACAAACAGATGGCACACACACACACACACGTAGTACACTGTCACACACACTTTATTAGGTACAGCAAAGGCTTGTTATCAGAGGTCTAAGTATAGCAGGAGCTGGAAACCTCTTAGAATTATTTATATTATTACTACTATAGGTGCAAACCTCTGGTAATCTGTAAGAAAATGCACAAATTATTGTTATTCTGCTTCATTTCCTTTGCGACCTGCAGCCTTGTGGCCCCATAACAACTAATGTCACTGCACAAGTTAGAAGAAAAATGTTTTTTCTTGTAGTAATTTTTAACAGTTTTGATTTTGCTCAGAAAACTAGCAGTGACCGAATAGCAAATCACTTAACAGATTTTTGACATTTTCGTTTACCGTCTCATCATATTATGTCATTATTATGACTCGATGTATGTGTATGTGCAGCCTATTTAAAATAAACAGTCACTACCCAAAGAGCAGCCTCTCCACAAGTTTCTTTAGGCATTTCACTTCAAACGATGCAGGTTATTGGTTGACCTTCTGAGTTCTTTGATGAGGGGCATCATTTTTTTTCTCTCATGGCCTCTATTTTATCCACCAGAACATTCCAGTTCTCTCTAAACACAGTTTGTTTTGTCTGTGTTTTTGCTCATCTGAATGTCTCGTCGCAGAGCGTCTCCACTTCGTCCATGACCTTGTTTTTTTGTTTGTTTGTTTTAATGGAGCTGTTGGACTATTATTATATTATTATAATGGACCTGAGTCTGTTGCACCATGTCTGTTTTTTCAGCCTTCAAGTCTGTAAAATGTATAGCTCAACTGGTTTTCTTCTTTGACTACTTTAATATGCTCTTGAATCTCTCGGTGCATTCTTTTTGCTTGCCTTGTTGTTCGTTTTAATATTCTGTGTTTGCTGTAACTATGTCTTTTTCGCTCTCTCAGTTCTTGAATTGAATTTGCACATGGTTGCAAAAGACGATCTAGGGTGCCTTTAATCTCCATAAACAGATATTTGTACATGAATGCAGAATCTATAGATTTTTGAGTTGGAAGGTTTCTGGTTTTTGTTTGTAGTCTGTCTTTAGTCCCGGTCGTATTCAGCAGAAATGTCTGAGCAGAGTTTGGTTGTATGCAGGTAAACAGTCTGTGAAAGGCAAACTATGAGTGCCTGTAAGCTTTTCTTCTCCTTGATTTATCTGCACCATATGCAGATATCTCTTTTTGAAGAGATAAAATGAAATTTTGTCTGCGTATCTCAAATGACAGTGTGACTGTAAACAATGGCCGGCACGCAGAGGAGGAAGTCTTAGCCTGTATGTTTGTTATCTGTTAACCTGATAACCGTTCGGGTCACAGGAAGCACTGAAACATCGCCTGTCGCTGCCAGAAGCTAAATTGTAGAAATGGCCTCAGATTTGTATGCATTAACTCCTTCATGTGTTTGAGATTCACACCTTCTCCTAACACCAGGTCCGTCTCTCTCTCTCTCTCTCTCTCTCTCTCCTCCGCAGGGTTGTGCTGGGTGTCAGCAGGCTTGCTTTTGCAGGGAAATGATTCCGCATGAAGTGCGACGCACTCGGCCCCCTGTCGTCCTCGGCGGCAGCAGCAGGTGTGACGTCGTGACGCTCTCCCCTACCAAACTGAGCTCACCCTTCAGCCGCTAAAGACCCCTGGACCAAAAAAAAAAAAAAACAGATCGCCCTACCCCTCCCCTCTAACCACCCCTCCATATCTTCATCTCCATCTTTAATCCTTCCTCACCTGCTTGTTAGGGCCTGGATTTTCTTTGTGATCAAGAAAAAAAAAGACCTGATTCAACAGCCTTGGGTGAACTGCATAGAGAGTAAAGAAAGAGGAAAGTTTGGGAAAGTTAATTCAGAGCTAATTAGAGAGACAAGGGACGGATTATCAATAGTGAGAAAAGACAAGAAAGTGAAAAAGAGAGAAAGAACTAAAATAGATATAGAAGTCCAAAAGTTAGGGAGACGCAGGTATAGTTGAGGGACGTGAGGCGAAGTCAGCATGAAGTCCAACCAGGAGCGCAGTAATGAATGTCTGCCCCCAAAGAAGAGGGAGATCCCCTCGAGTACGTTACCATCCGAAAACCGCTCACCCATCATGCCGCCCGCCAGTGACAGCCAGCGCACGGAGAACATGGCGTGGCTTGCCAGTGTGGCCGGTGGTAATGAGAGTGGGGGTGGGCATCATAGCTCCAGTCAGTCTGACGGGCCCCAGTACAAATCCCTCTTCTCCACATCGGACTCTTTATCCTCCTCTTCCTCACTGAGGCTAGTCTCATCTCTTCCCACAGTGTACACATCCCACCTGTCACAGTCCACAGTTGGAGGAACTGTCCATTACACCCAACTGCCCCCCAACCTGCAGTTCATAGCTTCATCTTACACCGCCCCATACGCAGGCTACATCTCCCCTCAACTGCTTCCACCTCCTCCGCCGCCTCCCCCTCTCTCCTCCTCCTCTTTCGCCTCACAGAGACCCTCACACACCGAGACAGTCTGTGCCCCTTCACAGGCCTCCAAACATGACCAGCAGAGATCATCCACCTCCATGCCGCCGCCTGCCACAGACCCCGCCCCCCATCACGTTCAAATGTCGACGTCCCAACGGACTGTGCCTCATCACCAAGGCGGTGTTCACCACCTTCCTCCCCCGTCACTGCACCCCCACCATACTCTGGGACATGGGATGTCCCAGGTTGTGGTGCAGTATGCAGATGGACCCAGCAGGAAAGAGGAAGTTGGCTCCAGACCCAGAGAGCTCCACAATGGAGAGCTGGAAAGGGGCAGGCGGTTTGGAGCTTCCCCAGAGTCTGGGCTCTCGAAACCAGGGAGCAAATTAAGAGACAACACTTCTTCTTTGTCCTCCTACGAGGCCCGCCAGCTGGTTTTGCCATCAGAGTACCCTACTCATGATCCCTCAGGGCTGAGAACCTCTGTCATGCTAATGCCCAACAGCCACAGTGACCACCAGCTGGCGCCACCCAGAGCCAGCCCTGAGAAGCTGACGACCTCCTCCACAGCACACCTGGACAAAGGTGGCATCATCCTGGGCAAGCCTGTCAATCGCACACCCTCGTCCTCCAACACCACCTCGTCTTTCACGTTTCCACCCCCATTAAGCGTCAACAGCCTGAAAGCTGCTGTCGGCACACTGTCGCCCCAGACTGTTATCCAGACCACACACAACGCTACAGAGTCACTTTCAATGGGGCTCCCCTCCACCAGTATCTACCCGCAGCCGCCAATCATTGGTTACATCGCAGGGGGCAACGGGAGCCAGCACACGCCAATCAGCTACCACACCAGCCTACAACAACACTTACTCATTCCTGGCACCCAACCGGTCATTATCCCAGTCAGCGGAGGTGGAGTTACCACGTTGGAACCTGTAACCTCTCACATAACATCGTCCAGCCAAGCCACGACGTTCCCCACCACACTCCCACACACGTACATCGCGGCCACTGCTCCCAAAGGAGAGACTCTGGAAACCTCCAGCAGCTCGTATCACCAGGCTGCTTCAGGTGCAGTGGTCCAAGCCCAGCTTCACCTCCCCATTGTTCCTGCTCCGCCAGGGCTGGTCGCCTCTTCTGCTCCTCCTCCTCCCCCATCCAGTGCGGTGGTGCCCCCCTCGCTCCCCCCATATTTCATCAAGGGCTCCATAATCCAGCTGGCTGATGGGGAGCTAAAGCGGGTGGAGGACCTGAAGACGGAGGACTTCATCCAGAGCGCTGAGATCAGCAGTGAGCTGAAGATCGACTCGTCCACGGTGGAGCGCATCGAAGGGAGCCACACCTCACCCAACTATGCTGTGGTTCAGTTTTCTGTTGGTGAGCACCGTGCACAGGTGAGAGACAGGGAGCAACCTTAATTACATAGATAATAGTTTGACATTTTGGAACAATACACTTTGCCTTTCCCTTGCAAGACTTAGATTGATATCACACTTTGTCTGTGCATTGACAAAGGAACTGATTAGCATAAAAGTTAGCTTGACAGAAACAGCTTTTTGGAAGAATGGCTCCTGCCTTTGCTTAAGCTCACTATGTAAGGTTATAACTTTACATTAATGTTAAATCTTGTTTGTTCAGCCCATGCACAAACATAAAATAATGTAAAAATGATTATGGGTTTACTGGGTTTACATGCTGAAACTACTATTTTGTTACTTCTAGGAGACTTTTTTTTTTTTAAACTTTTTTTTGTTTAACAACTTAATATTGGTAGTGATGCTAGTATCTAACGTCCATCTAGTGTATCTCACTTCTTCCAGTCTGTATGCTAAGCTAAACTAATCGCCTCTCTGTGATGTCTCTATAGTTAGCACACAGACAGGAGATACACATTGATCTTCTTGATGGATTATCTGCAAGAAATTGAAAACATTCCTAAAATTCTTGTTCCTGGTGCGATTTAACAATGCATGTCACAGTGGTGTCAATCTGCACACGTCATTATGACTGGAGCTTCATTTACATAACATTAGTTTTTACTAATCGGTCAAATATAAACTTCTCTATCAAGTCTTTTTTCTTATGTTGTTAGAGTAAGACCTTAAGTACAACACCGCGCTAAACTAATCAGCCTAGTTGTAACCGTTTTTAACATGATCCCTCAGAAGGCTTTAAGTCTTAGCTTAGTGTTATTAATTTTGAATGACAAGTGTTGAGTGTTGAGCTGCTCCTTCATTAATAACTCTGTAATCATGAATCTCAAAGGACTCTGCTGTTTCCTCTGTAATTAAGTTCAACGTTCTGGGATGGCAGTCCTGTAACAAACATGTTCTGATTACAGGCTGTAGAGAAAGTTCAGAGAGTTGGATGCTTGAATCTTCACATGAGGTTTTCTTTCATGTATTCAATAATGCCAGGAACATGAGTACACTGATACTGTATCACATTTTCAGTGCCACATATGATACTTTGTGTGTTTGAAGTGTTTTTTTTTACCTAAGTCTCTCCCTGTAAAACACCTGAAGGACTGATTTAAACTTAGTCTTAGGTTACATGCTTTATTTCCAGATAATGTTTTGTTCTCTAAAACGAAACTCTCGTCCTTTTATAACTTCTAACTCTCTGTAATCTCTCAACATCTACTAAGATGCTGCAGTTTATCCTTCTGTTTTCTGTCTCTGGTTCTCCCTGACTCCTTCAGACACACTCACATCCACACACATGCACCCTTCTCACTGTCTTTGAGGGTGTGCGTTAAAGCCAGTTAATCTATTTCATCTGTCCACGCTGTGACTCGTCCACCCACACTGCACATCTCTAACCATCTCTCCCGCCCCCGGCTGCTCTTTGATACTCTACCCCACAAAAGCTGACAATCTTTCAAAGACTTATCTTTCTCTCTTGTACTCCATCAGTGGCTCTTCTTCTTCCTTTTTTTTTCCCTGAGAGGTGGTTGCAGCTTTGAGTCCACACTCAGAGGACTTACTCACAGAAGTCAAAAATTATATAATACAGGAGGGACGATTGCTTTGAGAGGGTGTTTGATGCATCTTACGCTCGTATCGTTCTTGACATTGTTCTCTTTCACACTCACTTCCTCACTCCTCTTCTCCGTCGGCCCACCCTCCCTTTGTAATCCTGTTGTTTTCATCTGCATCTCAGTAACTTTCTCCTCTCCCACCTTCTCATTCTCAACACTCTCTACAGTGTTTCAGATATTCCTTCACTTCATCTTCAGGTTTATTTTCTGCCTCGCTCCACCCATCAGGTGTCAAAGCCGGCTCTGAAGCATCACTTCATTCTGTCATACAAACAAATGATGATGCAGACCCTGAAGAGAAGCATCTAATCCATAATTCAGACAGAGGAATTTCAATCTTCTTACATTCTTTCTTTAATATATGTTCCATCCTCTTAGCTTATTTTGGGTTTCAAAGCTTATCTTGTGTGTTGAATTTATTCTCTTGAACTGTGTTGTACCTTTGGTTTTAAAGATTACTCTTTTCTACGACTGTAACACTAAGATAACCAATAAGACTTGTTATTTCATCCTTATGCTGACTTTAAGAATGTTGCAAAACATCTTTCATTCTGACAAATTTAGGCAAAACTTCAGTCCTTGTAGTTTTTAACAAACACCCTTCTCTCTGTCCCCATACATGAACATGAACACAGACTTTTCAGACAGAACTAGAACAGTGTATGTGTGTGTGTGTGTGTGTGTGTGTGTGTGTGTGTGTGTGTCCTCTGTATTTTTTGTGGTTCAGTTGCAGGAATGTGTTTTAATCCCCCAGTCAGAATTGAGCTCCATTTTTGGGATGTAAAATCTAAATCCTCCAAGTTTAGTCGATGATCCACAGAGTCTGGCATTTTGACATATAAAAAACATTGCCCATCACATAACAAGGCGGCCCAATGAGTGCCACAGAGGGGATAACAGTTAGCCAGTCAGAGCCATTGGCGAACTTGCGCTCTTGTAATCTGAATGTCAAGTGCTGTCAAGGTGTACAAAGGGCTGGATTTGTTTTTCTGACCATATCATGATTTGAGGCAGAGGGCAGGCCACGCCTTCTCCATCCTGGGAAAGTCAATTTTTCATACGCTGAAGTCTCTTAGGAAAGGAAACTGCCAAACTAGACAGTGTTAATAAAATAGAAAACAAGTTCATGTATTCTATTGCATATTTCTTGCTTGAAATGTTTTCAGAAACATGTTTTAGTGTACCGTTCAGCTCTAATCTGAAAAAGTTTGTAATTTGACCCCCATGTTGAAAATGGATGAGCCGAAACCAGGTACCACCCAACCCGCAGGACATCTGCCACCTGCTGATTCTTTCACTGCTCCACTGCAGCCAGATATGTTCATCTCTGTGACTGATTAAGCAAAATCATATTTCTGTCTCAAGATAGAAACAGATTGTAACAAGTTGACATTTCTGATATAAGATGAGCACAGGCTTTTAGGTGCATTCCATATAAGTACAAGTATAAGTCATGATAAGTTGGAGTTGGTAGATTGTTAGTACCTGCAAAACCTGATCAAACCACACCCATAAACCCTGATTAGCCTAAGTTTAAGTGTTATTTCTAAATGTGTTTGTGCTGATGTCTTTCCATCATTCCCTCTCCTCCAGGTGAGTGTGGAGGTCCTGGTGGAGTACCCCTTCTTCGTCTTCGGCCAGGGCTGGTCTTCATGCTGCCCTGATCGGACCACCCAGCTTCTGGAGCTGCCTTGCACCAAGCTCTCTGTGGGCGATGTCTGTATTTCACTCACCCTCAAGAACCTGAAGAACGGATCCCTGAAGAAGTCTCAGCCCCTGGAGCTGGCCACCCCCGCCTCTGTCCCAGCCTCCAGCCACGGGCACCTCAAACCACACAGAGATGTCTCGGACGCTCCCCAGAGCTGCAGCGGAGGAGGCTCCAGGCACAGCGAGCGGGAGAACGGCATCGGCCAGCGAGGGGAGGGCGGACGCGGGAACGGGAGCGGAAGGGGAACCAATGTGGAAAACGGGGATCTCGCATTTGGGGATAGAGGGTCACTTTCTAAAGGTCAGGTCAGCACGGAAGCTGGTTCCAGTAAGCCATCAGGAGGCAGGAAACGAAGATGGTCTGCCCCTGAAGGTCGAAAAGTAGAAAAATCCGAGGAGGAGCCGCCCCTGACCCTGCCCAAACCTTCCTTCATCCCTCATGAGGTGAAAGTCAGCATCGAGGGAAGGTCGAATATTGGCAAGTGAAGGCTAGCAGGACTGTTCAATAACCATTGGGATTTGGAGAAAAAAAAACATAAAAGGATTCTACGAAAAACAAAAAAAAAAAACAAACAAAAAAAAATTATGAATGCCCACATTAATGTTTCATTTGTCTTGGTTTTAAAGTTTTGTTTTCTGTTTTTATTTTTCTATCTTGAATACTGTACTGTAGAGGTAATCTTACCCTACATGGTATCACCTTACATTAAGTCCATGTAGTTTATAACACTTTTTTTTTTTTTTTTTTAATAGACAGATTTGATATCAGACAAGCAATCAGTGCCGTTTTGGTGGTTTTCATGAGACGACTTATGGTGAGGGATTTTGTGGAGCGTGCTAAATGTTTATTGGTGGCTGTGTGGCACACGGGAAGCCTGGCGTTCTCCTCCTGGCTGGCTACGCTTTACACATTATGTAAATTATAGATTAAATTAGCTCACATTTTAGCTTCCTGACGGTGATTCACTCCCTCTGCTCTGCCGGTGAGGCTGCCTGGATGAAACACACTCTCACCACTTCTTGCCATGCCAGTGGTTTTACACTGGGCCACATGAGTGATATAGTGTCAGCTGATCCTGAGCATGAAGGGTTTTTGTGGCTGAATCATGGAATTTTTTATTTGCTAATAATGGTTGGAGTTTAAAAAAAAAAAAAAAACTTCTCCATGTCTTTAAGTACAAACGTACCATGTGTTATTCACATTGTCACCAGGGTGTGCCAGACCAGAGCGGTGATGTCATCAGGTGGCGCCAGTGTGCCGCACAAAGGAGAGGGAACAACACTTACTCTGTTCAGTTTCATGACGGTGGAGTCTTTACTTTCATCTTGAGCATTTTTTTATTTTCTTTTTTTTTTTTTTTTAATTTTTATTATTAAACCCCTTTGTATTCTATCACACCAGATAGTTATTTTCAAAGATTGTCAAAAAAAAAAAACCTTAATCAGGGGTCATTTAGTCCTAGAATGAACCTAGGTGGGTCAATGTTAATGTATAAATGTGAGATACCCTAACCTAATACTTACAAGTGCAAACACACTGGGTTGGCGAAAAATTCACTTTGAGAAAATGTTCAGAGGATGACTTCATGCAAAACCTCATCGTTTTTTGATGAATTTCTTTATATTTTTTACGGAGAAAGGCTGTGTGAGAGGAACCGAGAGAATCTGAATGTCAGTTCTGAGAGGGTCAAGATGTTTCAAAGCACTTAACACACCTGTCACACTCAGCATACAGCCGACAAATTTTTTGTTGTCTCTTTATTTACGCAGTACTGTATGATTTATAGATGTCTTTTTTTTTCTTTTCTTTTTTTTTTTTTTTAGACATAAGTAGAAAGTAGCAACAGCACTTTGGAAAGGTGAAGCTTTTAGAAAAGTGAAGGGGTTGTTTGGATAACGTGGGAGCGGACGTGCCATGGGATCACAAAGAAAGGGATGATTTTGGCAGGTATTGGAGTTAAAAAAAGAAAAAAATCACTTATTAAATGGTTAGAGAAACCTTTATGATGACAAAAGGAGGTAGAGAAATCATGGTTTTTTGCACGTGAGCTCGTACAGCCAGCCAGCCATGCAAAAGTCAGGGGGGGAAAGTAATCGGAATGTGCGTTGAACGTTTCGGATCTGGCATAAGGATTAATAAGGAAAAAGGCTTTGAATTAACCCAATGATAGACTGAGAGCGTTGGTTAGAAGCTCATGCCACAGATTTTTGAAGGGTGTCATATATTTGTAACGTATGTGTGTGTGTGCTAGAGTGTGCAGGATGCTGGTCCGTGTCTGTTCATACACACAAACATGCTTACTCAAACACAAAGCAGTACAAACCATCCCAAAAAAATCAATGACCTATAGTAAGTACTGTATTTGTTGATAAGCATGTAGATAAATGCAGAGGCTATTAGCCGCAAATTCCCCCCCGCCCCCCCTGCAAAGACACTAGTTGACTGACATTGGATTAATGCACACTGCTAACAGTACAGTTGTACAGAAAGTGCTCTGTGGTGTGTTTGTGTACGTGTGTGAGTTTGTGCATGTGTATGTATACTATGTATAGGAAAAAGGATGTACTCATTTGATATATAGACAGTGCTAAATGTCCAGTGTTTCTACTTGGAGTCGTACTTAAGAGAATCTTGCAATTTGCACATCAGGAGGAGGGAGAAAGGTGGAGACTTTAATCTTTAACGGCCCTGTCCTGAAATGAGCCCTAGACCACGTGACACACTGGAGGAGACCAGGGTTTTTGTTCCTCAACAGGCACTTGTCACATCGTAGAGAAGTTTTGAAGGTCAAATTTTCATTCGAATTTTTTATGAACATAACCGTGGCTCTAATCCAGCATTTTAACATGTGCCTGCCTACTGAATTTACTGACTTTAGTTGACAATATACCAGTTTGTAGTATATGAAGGAAAATCTGCTGTTGAGACCAGGTGTAGGGGCTAGGGTTCAGTTTTGAACACGGCCTGTGCTTTCAGTCAGCTGAAACCCTATTTTGCTAAAAATGTAGCTGTAACCTCAACAGATGTGCTTGCCTGGATGTTCCGACATTTAAAGCTTTGTAAGCAGAGCTCCGTAACATAACTCTTAAACTCTTTTCTTGCATTAGAAAGCCCAAGTTCTGCTCTTTTTCTGAGCTTGGTTTTTTTAGGTTAAATATGATTTGTAACCACCTTATGATCCTTTAATTATACCAAAGTCCTTCTAGGAAAATCTTGCCACTCTGCAGCCATCTTGGCAACACACCCAGACAGTTATCTCAGGCTAACACGACCAGACTCCCAGCTAAATGAATGAGGAGAGAGCCATAACTTAACTATCAATGGTCACTGGTACTTAAAAATGCATGTTTAGAATCACCAGTCAAATTGGATCAAATCTGCTTAAAAAGTTTGGTAAATTTGCCTCTAAATAAGGTTAAAATGCCTCTTTCTTTCCACTTATACTATGCATGCACAAGGTTTTATGGCACTAACTCTTTTTAGGACCCATTCCAGAGTGCATCACCACTGACTAGATGTGTTCCCATTTTGTTCTGTTGTAAAGCAGACAATTGGCTTTTGGAGAATAGGAGTGGGACATATTGAAGATTTTTCTATTCAAAGTGCTAAAAGTGCTTTGTCTCCCCTCTAATAATGTCTCTGACTACACTGCAAATGAAACAATCTGGTTTTTAAATAGAGCAGAAATACACTGATGTCCCTCAATTTTGACAAATGAGAAAAACAAAATCAAGTTGGTTGTCTTAAATCAGTGATGCTGGACACATGCAGTCTGGGATTCGATACATTTTTGATTGTATCGTGCCATTTAACACAACACAGTATGATCCTGCAGGCATATCTGTTGAGCTTTTTTCTCAGCCTCTGTATTTAGGTGTTGTTATATGGCAGAGACACTCTTTAGTTGGCCGTGTCGTCATATTTTCAGTCATAAAAGGTGAAAATATGGTGTCAGTTGTATTTTCATCCCACTGATTATTAAGGTTTAGCTGTGTGGGGAAATGCTGTTTCGGGTGGTGGTAGTTTACCAGGGTGATGGCAGGATGGATGTGTGCTCAGATGGATGAGGAATGGATGGATTGATGGCAGAGTGATGGTGATGGAGAGTGAGTGAGTAAACCCTGTATGATATTTGAAAAAAATTGCTTTATTTTTTATAATAAAACAGGGTTTCACAGATCGACACCATCACAGTAGTGCATTTTCATTTCTAACTTTTCCTATTGAAACATCATGATCATTAGTAGTGGAAATAGTGGAGCGCGTGTGTGTGTGTGTGTGTGTGTGTGTGTGTGTGTGTGGGTTACATGCGCATGCATGTTTTGCAGTCTCTGTGTGTCTGGCTGTGTATTTTGTAATTGCATGTCGATTATTATTATTTATTTTACGTCCAACGTCCTTTCCCAAAAATAAAAAAAAGTTAGATCCACAACATCCAAACCAATTAGTCAGTCAGCCACTCACAGCATTCAAATTTTTTACTGTCAGGTTCAAATCAAAACCTTTTTTTAAGCCAAAGCCAAGTAATGCTTTTGTTGCTTTGGTTATTTTAGAAAGCAATAGTTTGACAATATTCAAGCACTCTGCTCATGAAGGAGTGGAACACTCCACTCAAATTCTCTGCAATAAACATTTATTAATCATCATTTTCGCATTACAGCAAGAACAACAAGAGTGTACAACCTTGTTACATTCTGGAAAATGTTTTTAGAAGCTAATATACCTGAACACAACTCACTTTAGTTAACACTATTCCCCTCATCATTAAGTACATTTAAACAGAGAAATTGCAGTCGCAACACCAGTTGCTAGTTTTTTCAGGGAACCGTCTCATATATGCAGTAACTAAAAAATAACCCCCAAAACCTCCACAGCTGCCCCAGCTGGTCAGAGTCCCACACCCTGCTGTCCCGCTACAGGTGAGCATGCGTCACATGCACCTGAAGTAACCAGCAGATGTTTTTGACTCCGCCCAGGTCTGCCGCGTTGCCACGACTCCCGTAGTGACCTCGTTAACTTTGTTTCAGGTACCCGAGCTTAGCCAGCCAGCCTCACGTGCACCTCCTAACGAGGCGAAGCAATCGATTAACCCTCAACAACCATTAGCTACCTTTCAGTGTGGCCTGGCCTGGATACAGCAGGGCGGGCCTGGACTGCCTGTTCAACCCTCCCCCCCGTAACACCATCTTTTGATATTAGGTCTCCTTTTCAGTACTAGCTTAAAAAACAGGTCATTGTGTTTATACGTAGCTGGAAATGCATGCTTAATAATAGACTATGAAACGAAGCAATCTGAATCGTAGAGACATTGCGAATGCAGGAGAGGGAACGACACATCATAGCAACCTTTTTTTTTTTCTTTTTTTTTTTTTTTTTAGAGGGTTTGGTGTAGTTTGAATTTTGTTATGAAATTCCCGAGTTGAAACTTTTTCTCCCCTTGAAATGTATCACAATGTGCAATACTTACATTTTCTCCCCCCCGCCCCTTTGCTGTGCCAAGTGTATGTAGCATAGTCCTCCTCCAGTGTCTGACCCTCGTTAATGGCTTGTGTATTTTACTGTCTGTTGATGTGTGTGTGTGTGTGTGTCACATCTGTAAAATGAGAGTCAGAATGTTTGTGAAGAGAAACAAAACCAACGCAGAGTTTGTCCGTACCTCTCTTTCCCTTTCGTCTTCGCGGCCTTCCTAAATTTGAGTGTGTGATGTCTCCTTGGTGTGTGTATGTGTGTGTCTGCACTGTGTGTCGTGTTTGTGTGTGTGTGTGTGTGTGTGTGTGTGTGTGTGTGTGTGTGTGTGCGTGTGTGCGTGTGCTTCTGTACACCTGGTGTTCAAATGTGAGCGTGTTCAGGTTTGAGTGTGTGCGTGATGGAGTGTTTTCTCCTCTAATTGTCTGTGAGATCGTAAACCCTGACCCTCGACGGTTCTCGGTGAGACCCACAGAGATAAAAAAAAAGAAACCTCATTCTAGTGGGGACCACTTTTTTGTAAAAAAGAAAAAAAAAGAAAAGAAAAAAAAACAACCAACCAACAGAGATGCACATGTGAGTAGATGTTAAAGACTTGATAATGTTTCAGCACTTTCTAATCCTAGGACGGGTTTGGTCTAACCCCTCTGTCTCAGACCGATACCTTCCCTAGGGGTAACATTCATTCAAAAACAGACAGAGAGAATGAGATTGAAAAAAAAAGGGTGAATAAGGATGAAAAAGAGAGATGGCTCAGTTTAAGTTTTTGCACATCACCTTGCCGTAACCTTGTGTTTTATCTGTCTGTGTTCCATCTCGCTTGGCGCCCGGCGCGTTCTTGGGTCCAACGGGCCGAGGTGTTAGGTGGTTCCTTGGTTCTTTTCTACTAGGAAAACCTTTTTTCTCATGGAATGCATCCTTCTTTTGTTGTGTTTAGGTTTGTTTGGAGTCTTTTCCACCGTACACAAACCGAGATGTGCCCCTTAATTTGGTTTTCATTTCGTTCACATTTTTGAGTTCTTCTTCGGTGGATAAGTTTTTGAGGAGTTCGGGCACAGCTCGGTTTGGTGGTACGGTGTGAAAACGATGCGTACAAACCTTTGCTTTGTTTGCATTATCTTTGGTGCAGGAGCTTTTTTCTGTGTTTTTGGTCTCCTTGTAGCACTCAATATAATGTCAGGGGACTTGAAACTATGTAGAGAATGTGTCATTTGTTGAGTTTTTATGACAAGCTTCCTCACTGGAGGAACACTGCTAATGTCGTCTTTTTTAAAAAAAAAATTGGCTTCTTGCACAATTTTACAATTAAAATGAATGTTGGTGTGTGAGCTTTGACTTTTCAATCAGAAAAATAAGGCATGTGTGCTCTTCGTTTCTTGATGTTTGTACTTTCATTTTGCAAAAAGGATGTGTTTTTGGCACTTTGTTGTGTTTTAAAAGTGAACAGAATTCGATCAGGATTCCTTTTTTTTTTTTCATTCTTTCTTTATTTTTCTTTTTTGTATGACGTCGTCAATGTCCATAGCGCTGGATAACAAACTCAGGCAGAAAGAAAAAAAAACAAAAACTTGTAGAGGCCCACTTAACAGTTTAGTTTCACCCCAATCAATTTACATAGTGGGCTGTTTCATATGGGTTCTAAGATGTGTAAATTTATTACATATAATTTGATATGATTAACAAATGTCATTATTGACAATTAACTATGAATTATTATTATGATATTCTGTGTATTATGCTGGAGATGACTTGGATTACTCTTCAGTGTACTGAACGTCTTTGCTCTGCCTCTCTGTGCAAGGCGACAAACACTTCAGCAGGGGACAGGCTGTACGGTTCATGACCTCTGACCCTGCCCACTGCCACGGATGGGGTGGAGCTTATCTGTCAGCTGTGGCTCATTTGATTCCTCCCCCCTGTTCTGAACACTTAGCCCCAAGGCTAGCAACCGGTCTGTCTAGATGTTTCTCTGCTAACCTGTGACACCAAGTACTGAACTGAAACTTTTTTTTTTGGCCCATGAGACGGTTGCAGAGAACCCGGACGTCAGCACAGACCTGCACGGACAGTCTGGCCTGCAGGGGGCCGCAGCAGTTCCCAGCCAACTTGTTTGTACTATACTGTACTCACCAAGTCCCTGTGTCTCACCACCCCTTTCCTCTATAGCAATGGAGAAACCCTGTCGGTGTATGTATTTGACAACTGTACAAATGCACCTCTTTGAAAAGAAATGAAACCTTGACATATCTGGAATAATCAGGCATCATGTGTCTTTATTTGAATGCCAATGCTAACAAACATGAACAAAAAATTTAATTCCTCCACTGATTTGACTATGTGCTGATATTGAACAGAAAATGGCTCCATCTAGTGTACAAAAGTCTACATGACACTTCCACCACAACTAATAGTACAGTTATGGTTGTGAATTGTAAAAATGTCAAAAAATATGTCCAGTTAGCTCGCAAGACTTGACTTCAAATCATATTCCTGCATATTCCTGGTTCATCTGCCTTTGTTTTTCTGCCAACTCATGTATTCTGCACATGTAAAAACTGAGAATATTGGGAGCCAAAAATGAGTTATTGCAAAGGGCAGAATAGCAAAAGACTAAAACAAAAAACTTTGCCTATGTTCTACATAAAATCTAAAAAGAAAATTTATAAGTTAAGGCCAGTTTACACCAAAGATTTGGTTGCAGGCAGAATGACTGATGACTACAATAATTCTTTGAGTTCAAGAAGACAACAAATCTTTGTTTTTTTAATTCCAGGAAGACCCCCAAACCCTGGATTCAATCAATTTCTTGCTCCAGTTCTGCAAAACACTAAATAAATTATGTGGCCATGGACAGTAAAGTTGTTCATCAACTGAGAAAAACTTTTCAGTCACAGTTTGATGTGTTTAAGGTCTGTTTCTGAGAACAGTTTCATCTCTAAGGGCAAAGAATATATTCCACTTAAGAATAAGTAGAGCACATTTAAAACAGTGTCATTTATGAGGCAGAAAAGTCCATCTGCTGGTAACTTCTTACTCGTAGTTAACAACAAGAAGATAGTTGCTGGCCCTCAAATTATAGCCTAAAAATCCTGACATTAAAAATGGTGTAAAGGTCTACTGTGTAGAACTTAGGGTGATCTATCTGCAGATATTTATTATAACATGAAAGATTTTGTTTTCACTAGAAGTAGCCCTTTATATCTACAGGGGTGGCAGGTCTTCTTCTTCCCACTGCTGGCTGATATGGCCTTCTGAATTCTTTAGGGCCAACATAGCCCCCCTACACACTCACGGGGAGGGTGAGCAACATTTGGTTGCAATGTGCAGCTGGGATGCCACTAAATCCTACACATTCAACTTCTGACGGATAACCTTTTTCCTTAAACTGAAGAGGAATCACACTGATCATTTGGGGTTGAGCAACAAATTTTCTGTTGTGTTTGTAATAACGATGAAACCTCGTAAGTACTGCTTCTTCATTATGTATTTTAGAATCAGAATTTTTCATTTAATAGTGTTTTAATTGTGACATAGCTTTATATGATTTTATATGAAATTAGTTGCCTAAAGTCCAAAAAAGCAGATCCTCAATGTAGGAGAAGCCACAAATCTTAAGATGCCCTTAATCTGAAATATCAGGCAAAGTGGATTCAATGAAAGAACATTGAAACATGTCTTTTTTATGCACAGCAAAGTAAAATCAAGTGTATCTCAAATATGTTTTGAATATACAAACCCAAAGATCTTCAAGTTCATCTGGCTCAGTTTCATCAATCTTACGTACCCAAAATACATGCAAACAGACACTAAGGAGACATCTGCTTGAGGTCCAGAATATGATAAACACACCTGAGATAAAATAATGAATAAGAGTGATCAACACAACTGAGGAAGTTAGCAGAAGGTCCTGCATTCAATTTATTGCAACATGATTTCTCCAGTGACAGTTAAAGGGTGACGTCTCTGAATTTTGCATATTTTATTCGCACATTCATTTCAACATAGAGTTCGTTAGTTTCCCTAAATGATCTCAGCCTCCTCCTGCTGAATGTGTTTACATGTTAGGTGTTAGCTCACATACTGGTTCCTTCTCTATATGTTTTTAAACTAAAAACAATCCTGGCTAGTGTAAAAACACGAGTGAGAAGAGTATTTTGAAAGATCAGATCTGAAGTCCACATGCCTCAGTAGCCTGAATCTTTTATTCTGTTTTCCTTAAACAGAAAGAATTATCTAAGCTGTTATAACTGGAACATTTGTGTTATTAACTCTGTTCATGGCATATTTTGGTGTCTGTAAGCATGTAAACACACTAGCTGCAGGATTCAATTGATTAGAACTCTAAATGTATTTTAATCACAACCTGCAGGAGACTACCAGCCTTCTGACAGCAGATATCCTGAGAGAAACAGGTTGGGCCATCATGTCTGAGTGTCTGTGAGGTGATCTATGTATCACACTGCTGCCCCCATTTTGCTTATTTGGACTCTGCGTTATATGCGTACAATGCATATCATGCAGCCTGTGTGAATGTGTGTGGACGTGTACGTCCTACTAGGTGAACATTTGGCTCGACTGTTGCGTGACGCGGATGAAGGTGGTTCTTCTGCTCAGCTCTTTGAGCTTAGCGGCGCCCACGTATGTACAGGTGGAGCGAAGGCCGCCTAGCACGTCACGGATGGTGTTCTCCACATCTCCTCTGTAAGGAACCTCCACTGTTCTTCCCTCAGATGCCCTGAGAGCAGAGGAGGGAGGAGAAAGAGGGGAATTTTGTAGATAAATTCTTTTCAGGATACAGTGAACTTGCTGTATTTTCTTACATACTTTCTATTCCTATTAAGAATGCATGCATATGAAGATAAATTCTCTTTAACTGTCGGCGCCACGGGCACATGTCCACAATGTGAAGTGCATTGATTAATATGTGAAAACTGTGCAATTTTGTTTTTAAAAAGGTATGATTTTTGTATCCCAAAGTATTTTAGATTATTATGGCACCACTGCTGTGAAATGCAAACATGCTCTGTGCAAAGTTTTCTGCATTTGTGGCATGAATAGAAAAAAAATACCAGGCACTGGAATTATTAAACTGAACTCTTATCAAAAGTTATACCAAGGACATTAGGTACTGCACTTCTGAGCTCAGTAATTATTGTGCTCCCACTGATGTCAGACTCTTACCTGTATTCAGCCACTCCGCCCACATATTTCTTCATGGCTGTGTCGGAGCTCATACCGTAGAAGAGTTTGTATTTCTTCCCGTTCTTCTCGATGACCTCCCCAGAGCACTGGTCATGGCCCGCAAGCATTCCTCCCATCATTACAAAGTCAGCCCCCGCACCTGAGGAGCAAAGGCAGAGAGGTCATGGGGGGTCAGATTTGTCAGACAGTCATACATGACTCCAATATGCGACTCATTCAAGTATGAAAAGAGGTCAGAGTGTGGGTTTAATACTCACCAAAGGCTTTAGCTACATCTCCTGGGCAACTGCAGCCACCGTCCTGATGGGTGAAAAATAAACATGTCAGTCACAGGTCAGATTGTTATTTTTACAGCATTGGAAGGCTGAGGATGCCCTCTAGTGGCTGCAACCTAGTACTACTATAATTAAATTGTATATTGTATAAATAAATTGTATATTAAATGTTTATTATTATATTAAACTTTATGAAACAAGATATTATGGAATGACGTTAAATTTAAAAGCAAAGCAGCTTCAAAATGAGCAATTATAAGCAACTAACTCGTGATGACAGTTATTTTTATGTTGATCTGTACAATGGATTAGTTGAAGGTTCTTGAATAATGCTTTTTAAGCCTTTATCTTGTGTATTTACAGGCTGGACAGATATTTCTTTGCAAAATAATTTAGCTCAACATCGTCTAAATTTGAAACATAATTTGTTCCCAAATCCAGTGCATTAATGACAAGGTTTTACTCTAACCATTAGGAGCTCATCTCCACCAGCACAATAAGATGGCTTTGACAAGAATAGTTTACTTAGTTTTAAAAATTGTTATTTAATTATTATTAAAGTATTAAATCTCTATCATGTGGGACTTACAGAGATTATGTGTCCTTTGAGTCCGTGGGCTGAGTCTGCACACTCAATGACAGCACTGAGTTGTGGGTATCCCACTCCTGTCTTGATCCTTGTCGTGCACACAGACCCTGCAACACACAGTGCGCACATTATTACTGTGATATCTGTTCTCAGAAAATGTTTACCCTAATTACCATTTTTTGGTCTCAAATTAACCATAATTTGTATCTTCAAAAGCCAAATACATACATTACAAATAGGAATACATTAAGTATCCTTATTAATGTAACAAACCTGCGCTGTAGGACGCACCACCCGCGCGCACTCCAAGTGACACAAATCAAACACACCCAATATGTTGCGTGCCCGACAGGTGCGTGCAGGTCATAGCTAAATGCTAAATAAAACGAAGCTAACGGAGGGCCCTCCAGCGGTGATGTCTGCGCTTGCTGCATTGATCATGAACCTTCAGTGAGGTGATGAGGACTTTCTCACACTCTTTGTCTCGGTGGGAATGCAGAGCTTCTTCCAGCTCAAAATGAAACATTCAAGGGTTTCACAGACACAGAGAAGCTGAATGGACTGGTTGTGATATGAGCTGAGAATCATCAAGCAAAGAAGTTAAACAAATTGTGCGGATCGTTGAGGACTTCAGAGTTCACAAGGCTCAGAGCCTGACGTTCAGACAGGTAGGTGCCAACAACACCCAGAGCTCCTGCAGCGCTCTGTGTTTGTTTTCATGTGTTTATAGCTGCTCTGGAGTTTATTGTTCACACACTGTTCACTATTATCTGCTTTGGTGTTGCTTTATTCTGCAGTGAAAGTGGCCTTTATTTCATTTCTTGAGCACATTATGTCTTGTGGCACCCGCCGTGGTGTTTACAGCTTGTTTTATTTGTTTGTTTCAGTGGCACATTTATAACTTAATTTAAACTATGGTACGTTTTGGCTGCAAAATCTGACTTCAAATTAAATTTATCATCGCCTCAGTGAGGTGATGTTCTACAAGTATTCTTGGATAAACATTTAATGCACTTTAGGGCCTAAATATGTTCTTTACTTTATCAGCAGCAGCATATATTTGATGCCTCACACAGTAAATTGCTGTTTAAGGTCAAACAGCATGTCTCTGCCTCACATCCCACTGTGCTCTGTGTTTGTACATAAGTTTTGTGTTTACTTAGTGGCAGCACACTCTGCAGACACACTCAGACAGTGGGACCCACCCACCTGGCCCGATGCCCACTTTGATGATATCTGCACCAGAGAGGATGAGCTCCTCCACCATCTCCCCTGTTACCACGTTGCCCGCCTGAAAAGCAGACAGCGTCAGCCTTAATAAAACACAGTTTCACTGCACATCCACAAGAACTGCCGGCCAAGCTGGTGAATCAGCTCTCTTACCATGATCGTGTGTTTGGGGAACTTTTCTCTGACCGTCTTGACAAACTCCACAAAGTACTCGGAGTAACCGTTTGCCACATCCAGACAGATGTACTTGAGGGCAGGGATGGCCTCCAAGATGGCACACAGCTTTTCTAGATCTGCTTTGCCGCTGCCTGAGCTGGCGGCTACATGCTGGGGAGAAAAAAAAAACATCATTGCCTTGTAGAAGGAGCCCCTTAAAACTAAAAATGTGTGTAATTCTGATCATGTTGCTGATGAGAAACAGCCAATTTAAAAAGGCAAGCACTGGTGATATTACCTCTAAGCAGTCTGGGTGATTAGCAGCAAAGTTTTTCCAATCTTCTACAGAGTAGTGTTTATGAATGGCTGTAAAGAGGGTGTGCTGAAGAGAAAGAGAGAATAAAAGAAGCACAACATCAGCAGGTTACAGAAACAGATTTATACCATTTATTTTATTTATTTTTTACAAAACACAATTAATATTGGAGGAAATTTCTAAAAGTAAAAAAAAAAGTTTATGACATCCCAGAAGATAGCAGATGTTTAACTACTTCTGAAAAAGGTTGGTAAATCATGTATTTCCCAAGGCTTCCCACAGCATCCGTTTTTTGTTTGTGATCAATTGTCAAATATTTGCAAAGAAATCTCAGTGGAGGGGCACACTGAGATGCTGGCAGGCCCACACAGAGACAAATGCATAAACTCAGTGGCGCTTCTATTTGTTTTTCCTCCACTCTGTACTGTTGACTCACTTTGCTGAGGACTTGCGCCATCTCAAACGTCCCTGTGGTGTCCATGTTGGCAGCGATGATGGGGATGCCAGTGTAGGTCTGTTTGGAGTTGCGGAATGTAAAGGTCCTCTGAAGGTCCACCTGAAGGGGACCGGACATGAGCAGTTGTGGAAATGTGTTTCATGAACATCAATCACATCCTATTAAGAAAATGTTTCCTGTCACTGATGGATTATTTTTTGTTTGTAAAGCTAGACGCTGCAGATTTACTTGAAAAAGGGAGCAGCTCATGTGGCTCAGTCTGTGTGGTCTTAATGAGGATGCACTGAATCATTTAGATCCAGTGGTTAGCTCAGCGTGCTGTAATGTGATAAGCTAGGGATCATTGTTACACACTAGCTGCTCCTTCCTTTTACAGTGAAATGTTTGTTTGCACTGATAAAGCAAGTCCTGGCTATGATTCCTTTCAAAAAGATCTAAAATCACAACTTATGCCAGCGGTTTAGCAAGACTTACCCATTGAACTGTTAGCTGCCTAGCATCCGGAGTTTATATATAAATTTGGAATGTTTCTTCAAAGTAACCCACAAAAAAGTAGTGGATAGTTTCTCTTATAAAAGATCATTTAAAATTATTAGCAATAACAAACATAGAAGCTCAATTTGATATGCTGTTGTTGTTAATATGCCACTATTTTGGCCTGGTATGACTGCTAGCTAATGGTAGCTGATGTTAGCTAACTCGCTAACAGACTTTACTCAGTTAGAACATTCACTTTCTGACTCTTTTCTATGTGCATTATCTGGTAAATCACTTGTGGCCACAGTGTTTACAGTATAACAACTTGCTCATTTATTAATTTTTAAGCTACAATGCTAAACTTAAACATTTTTTTGCAACAGGGAAGATAAGATATATGGTTGTTTTAAAAAGGGATTTAATGAAAAGTGTGTTGAAAAACGTTTAAATCTTTAATGGTTTCCCTCCTCTTCAATCCAACAGACCCACAGTGCTCAATGCTTTTGCAGAGTAGAGCCAAGACATTTATTATGCAAAACTACTGCAGCTGCGGAAATAGGCTAAGAG
This sequence comes from Acanthurus leucopareius, assembly GCA_029814765.1. Taxonomy (NCBI): domain Eukaryota; kingdom Metazoa; phylum Chordata; class Actinopteri; order Acanthuriformes; family Acanthuridae; genus Acanthurus; species Acanthurus leucopareius. The sequence goes on along the minus strand of JAQMCX010000019.1, from coordinate 1,327,620 downwards.
TACAAAGTGTGCTATTTCCAAACAGGGTGGAATATTTTTCAGAGCAGCAGAAATGAGACTATAGGTGGAAAAACAAAATGATTAAAGCCTGAATCAGAAGGGAGGGATGTCAAGTCATGCATAGCCTTCATATTGCTGCACCAAATCAATATAGGCCTCTTCCTTTAATGCAGCATGCTGAATCATGATTTTCCAGTTGTTTTGCCAGTAAATCATGACTAAGCATAACACATAAATCCAATGGCCTCAGCTATAAAGCAGTTATGGGGTGTCTGCTTTAATTTAAGCATTCATGATAAAATTACTAAAACAAATGACATCCAACAGAGGACTGTGTTAGCTGTGGATATATATTAGATATTAGCTGTGGATAAAATCTGTATTTCCAAGTTTTGCATTAAACCAACAACCCCCCTCTGATGACATTCAAGCTTAAAATTTATGACATTCACTAATGAATTCTCTCCTCTAGATTGGTACTTTGGGGTTGCACTCTCAAAACATCTGGCCAAGCTGATGCAGATGTGCAACCATTCACATTAAAGGACCCTAATACAGTTAATTTATTGCCATTTTCCATTTATTGGTGTGTTGCAGGTGTTTTTTTTGTTGACTCCGGTTATGCAGTCATCCCACCAGACATGCAAGCACCTGCATTTATCCAGACACTCGTAAACCTGATGGGGAGAGGCGTTTCTGTTCGGTCCTGGTGCATTGGTGCTTGTTTTTCCTCCAGCTTACCATGTGAACTTCTTGAGTTTATCTTCCATGATGTTAATAAACCCTCTCCTCCTCTAAACAATGTTGATGTCGAGTGAGTTAAGCTTTGGCAGGTGGACTTCTGCTCCTGCTAAATGCAGCAATAATTCAAACAAGCGCAGTCAGAGCGGCAACAGATGGATGCTTTCAGAGTGCATGGGCCATTGGATTTGCCTGCAGCGTATTGGCTGCAGTATAAGCTGCTATGAATTTATATTGTGTGGGCTATTGATGGTGGTATTTTTGTAATTATTTAGTCACTGTATGTAAAAAGAATTTGATGGAATGTCAATAATAGGGTGTGATATTCAACAAGTGTGACACAATATAAAATTTGCTTTTGCTGCACTCAGCACATATCAATGCATGCTTAAGTTCTGTGTGTTCATTGCTATCCATGTCAGTGAATAATGATATCCGGATAGCAATGTGGAATATGGAATGTGCACTGGTTGAATACACAGTACTATTTTTAAACAGGTTTTCTGAGAAGTCTCATGTGTCTCATGTTTCTCTCCTCCTCTTAGAGGCCACCTCTACCTTCTACCCCTGAATTTGGTGCCACCACGCGATATCATGATCCTGGGTTGTTATTAGTCCGCGATCTTGTGAGGCATAGCTAAGTTGAGGAAGTGGAGATGAGGATAAAACAACAAAGACAGGGTTGTGTTGTTCTATGGAGACAAATCAGTGGGCACTAGGTACACTGTGGCCTGTTGTACCACTTTTCAATGGAAGTTATTGATGTCAAAATTAGGAACAAATGGAGTTCTGGATAAAATATTCATTTTTAAGTGTCTGGCTGTCCTCTTTTTTTTTTTGTTGTTTGTATTTTCTATTGCTCAGTCTGGTACAGGACGGCCTTTTTTCTGTCACCTTTAAGAAGGTCACCTCCCTGTTACATGCCACTTCTTGTTCACTGAAGTACAAAGGCTTTGCTGCTACCGCCCTGCAAATAAATATGTCCGATTCTCATCTTTTATCTAGATGATGAAGAAAACTAGGTTAGCACTGCAGGTGTCCAAATTAGTGGGGGGGGGGGGGGGGGGGGGGGGGGGGGGGGGGGGGGGGGGGGGGGGGGGGGGGGGGGGGGGGGGGGG
>JAQMCX010000019.1:1292200-1317386 GCA_029814765.1 Acanthurus leucopareius | reverse complement strand
GCCAACCCCCCATAACCCGTTTTCTTGTTTTTTCTTGTTTTCTGTTTTTTTTTCTACCCCCCCCCCCCCCCCCCCCCCCCCCAATTGGCATGAAAAACAAGTAACATGCAAAACGGATGAGAAATCAAATATGAAACAATGCATTTCACTCTGTTACACCATAAAATTCTGTTCTCAAATCAAAAACAGAAGCATTAAAATTTCAGGAAGCGTAAAAGTGGGAAAAAAAATAAAGTTATGAACAGTGTTGGGCTATTCTAAAACACATGTAGTCTTGTACAGTTTGGATCGTGGGGCTACGAGCCTGATATGGGGCAAAGAAAGAAAAAAAAAAACAACCAACACACAAATTCAAAGCATAATTCGAAAACAAAAGAATGTTTCTATTCTGTATCAGGTCAACTGATGCAATAATTTAAAGGCCATTATGAGCCAAATCTTTAAAAGAATGTTCCAGCAGGGGGGGGAATGATGCTTAAAACGTACAGGATTTGGACAGAGTGACACAAAACCAATAGGAATAATACACAAAGAACCAACAGGACAAACTGACAGAACAACTGGATGAAGTGGAATGACAGTAAAACACACACACACACACACACACACACAAGTTGAGGGAGTGATTTTGAGTGTGTGGATCTTTGATTATGCTCAGGAGTTTTTCTATGTTTGGTAGTCTGTGGAGTCCAGGCAGGAAACAGTCGGACGAGAAATGTTCCTTCTTTGTGAAACCTTAATCTCCCTGGTCCAGCTTCAAAGTGTTCATAGTGGAGTTTGGTGCGCTGAGCGGAGTTGTCTTTATGTGTGGTAGATCTTGTGCTCGTACTCCGTGGCGGGAGAGGCCATTTCTCTGTGGATGGGCGCTGGGATGCTGCTGCTGCTGCGGTGCTGGTGGTTGTCGGGCAGCGTCAGGTTCAGCAGGCTGGTGCAGGTGGGCAGGTAGATGTGCTGCACGTGCTCCACCTCCGACCGGCACACAGGACACAGCTGAAAGAAAACGAAAAGAATTCGAGTTTTTCATTTTCTGTTTACACGCTCCTGTGCAGATGTCATGAGCTATGAAGGGGAGTTTACACACTTGTGATGGGATCTGACCTTCAACTATTGATTTTCGCTTTGACTATCGCGTCAAACTTGTGAACCCAAGAGGTGTCAAACCAACATAGCAAAAAAAGGTGCAAGCTCAGAGAATATGTGACCAAACAGATCGAAGTAAGAGTCACGGAAACCAGCTCTCGGTCTCGAAGGAGATGGTGAGAACACTGCTGTCGCTAAAGTCAACCGTTTCCACACTCATGCTGAAAGCAGTGAACTTCCTCTCGTCTAAAGTTTCTCCTGACTCATTCGCATGTCTATTAGCTGGGTCACGTTTCTTAGTCGAGTTAATGGAAGGAAGATTTGGCTGGCTGCTATAATCCCTCCATAAGACAAACTCTCACACACACACACACACTCACACACACTCACACCATCTGCTTCCACAAAGAAGGGCGACGTTTAGCTGATTAAGTGGGGGGACAATCAGGTCAGCCGAGAGTAAGCAAAGCTTTGGATGTTGTTTAAAGGACCATAAAAAGGATCAAAAGTTGGAACTAAAGTATAATTAAAAAGCTTTCAGTATAGCTGGAGGCTTAAAGTGGGCTGAGGAGCCTTGAGTCAAGGACCAAACAGAAAAACAAAGCAACTGTTGGCCTGTTGTCAAATTTACTTTTAAAAACTCTTGCCTCAGGTGAAGTCAGCATTTGCAGTATAGCACAGGCCAGCAGCACTGTCATGTCTCAGCATGTGAGAAAGGAAATGCTACTGCGCTAATAACCCCCTCCCCCACTGAAGCCAATAATCTCCCCCAGCCTCTTCCATGAAAAGTCCTGAGACATGTACGCATCAAGTGAAGAAGAGTCTAACCTGGAGCTGATTCGCGCAGGTCTGACAGCACACCATGTGGCCGCAGGGGCAGAACGCGGCGTCTATCTCCTCCTCGCAGCACAGCATGCACAACAGAGCCTCCCTGAGCTTCTGCAGCCGCTCCTGCAGCGCCCGGCTCTGGTGGCAGCTGCCACAGTCCAGCCCCTCGTCCTGGTGGTCCTCTCTGCTCGGGGAGCGTGAAGGAGAGGAGCGCTCGCCGCTGCCGGAGCGGGGCACCAGGTCCACGACGCCTGAGTTGTAGAGGGCACGGCGGGCGTGGTCGTAGACTTCCTTGGAGGTGCGTCGGATGTCAAACACGTACTTCTTGCCCAGGTTGATGTTTTCGTTGAGGAAAAGTGACGCCAGGTGGCCTTTAAAGTCTCTGCTGTACTGCATCATCACTGCATTAGTGACTGTGTCGCACCTGGAAATGAGAAGAAGACATGAACACTGATGTCAGCAAAATAAGAGCATTTGACCCCACAGTTTACCAAATTAAAATGAACTACATTAAAGACTTAAACCTCTTCTTTCATTAATTCTTGTGGAAGGTTTGTCTGTTTCTTTAATATCCCCCCTGCTGTGCTTATTATTAAATCAACACCTAATGTTCTTTGTACTGATGCAACATTCATCACTACGAGATAAACACTTGTACACTTCTGAGCGAGCAGGATGAAGACGTGCCTGCAAAAAAAAAATAAAAAATCTGCAGACTCTGAGCTAAAACCCATCCCTGAAACAAAAGGACAGGACCGTCTTTTGTACCTTTGTACTATTGTGAGAGACTGAGAACAATTTCATAGCTCAGCCATTTGAATTGTCACAGCTCACTGCAAATTGTGGACATACACTCACACTAACACTCTCTCTCTCTCTGTCACACACACACACACACAGTTTATGGAGGGAAAAAAAACAGTTTTAACCACTAAAGGTTGTCCTGCCTACTCCATTTTTCCATCCACCTTTATCTGGGTCAGGGACGTGTCTTGTGTTGCTATTTGTGCCATTTATGCTGCCGTAAAGGGTTAAAATGTGCACAAATGTGGGAAATTGCAGCAAAACACTGCATGCCAAGTAGAGCAGAACAGCTTATCACAGATCACGTTTCAGTTAATGTTTTTTCTCATCTCTAATCATCGACTAGTCTTAAGTGAAGTACAGCGAACAAAACATCTTTCATCAAAAATGTGATACAGTTCTTGAGGAGATTGTCCAAAAAAAGGTCGGTTTTGTTAATAACAGCTGGAGCAAACACTGACACACATACAGGAGCACAGAATTCGACCGAGCAGCTGAGCTGACACTAAATTTGAATTGTTATCTTGACTCCCCACATTAGGTGAGCTATGGTGTATAGTCGACTGCTAATTTAAGGCAGCATTGACTTGGAACAAGTTATTAAAAGGCTCGAATCCACTTCTATTATAATTGGGCTGCACAGCTACACAGCTTGCAGAGTGTGTGTTCGTGTGTGTGAGTTATTGATCTGGGTTAAATGCTGCAGATTTTCAGCTCTCACCTGTAGAAGGCGTGGGTCTCGGTTATGGCCCGGTACAGGCCACTGGCTGCCCTGTTACTGATAAGCTTGAAAAGAAGCACCACATTGTCGCTTGTGTCCTTGGTAACTGTCAGGTACACAGTTTTTCCCGATTGGGTGGCAATCTGGATGACTGGGTAGCTTATTCTAAAGATGGAAATAACAAGAAAAGAAACAGTCATATTAATTATTGTTAGAAGCAGTTCCCATAACTCTTGATATCTATGCAACAATAAATGTACCAGCACTATAAGAATGCACACAGCTGTCTGCAGACGTCCATGTGGAGCATACCTATTGACTAAGCTAAAGTCCTCCTTGCAAATGGCGATACCCTCGGGGCCGACTCCTATGGCCAACCGTTGGCCGTTAGCGTCGCGAACCCAGTGCCACTCCACCCCATAATGCTCCAGAGAGGAGACCAGCTGCAGGGCCTGATACTCCACAGAGCCCTGGCTCGAACCCTCCAGGGCTTTGTGTCTGGATATGATGCTGCACAAGAGACAAAGACATTGGGGGGGGGGGACAGCCATGTGAGTTCATTCAGCCCTGTAGCTCAGATTGAGGATGACATTTTCTGAGTAACTTTTTCATACAGACAATCTATTGAGGAACCAAACACCCACGTACAAGCAGGATAAATGCATCACTAGAGTGTGTTTCTGCTGTCAGAGTTGAACACAACCTCAGGCAGTAAACTCTGAGGTTGAACCGGGCCTTTGGTGACAGCTGTGCTGAGATCAATGCTTAGAAAGCCGAGCTGAATGCTTCTTTGGCTTGTGAAGCCTGATTATTTCAACAGACTGCGGTAGAAAATGCCTGCTGGCTTCTCATGTTACCGTAACACAGTTGTTCTCTGTGTAATTGTACTTGAGGTTTTTGCAACATCATTAATACATATTTGTACCTAAATGTCTTATCAAAAGCACCATACATAGCTACATTTTAAGCTGCATCTCTAAGGATCTAAAAAAAGTCACAAAGAAAGTCATGACAAACCATCTGATCCACTTAATTCTTTTGTCTTGAGCACATTTTCACACTAGTGATTTTACTTTTGCTTAAATAAAACTTTAAAAACAACAGCACCGCAGAAAATAACTGTCGGGAGATTCATGCACCTGCGTACAGACTGGTGGTGAGTGTGGGTGTAGCAGAGAACAGCAGTGCCTGCATGCAACACAGGTTGGGCAGATGGGGCTTGATAATGTATAATCTAGACTTGTCAGCGTTTGAGAAACAGTGCCATGTGCACAACAAATGGTTCCAGTAGGGACACTAAAGGCTTCAATTACAAAATGGAGACTATTCAGTAATTCTTGGACAAACTCCCAACAGTTGAAGGTGATTGCTGAGGGAAGCTTGGTGCTGTGTTTGCACAATGCGATCCATGCTCTCAGACGCCGTTCAGGAGTGAAAACTTTGTCACCCTCCTCATGTTTACAAAGAAAACATTCAAGATGTACAGTGATGTCCTGTTAGCTGCCCCTTCGGCTGATCAGTGTGTGTATTAGCTGTCAACCAGCCTAGACACACACACACTGCCTGGTTGTGTGTGATATGCACTTATCTTTGTTTTTCAACTCAGATAAGTTACTCTGGCTGAAAGAAGAGACACTGCAGTCTAAAAAAAAATACTGCAAAATAGAAAAGACAGCAGTATCACCTCAACTTTAGTTTTTTTTTTTTTTTTTACATTTTTACTGTAGACGGCCTTTGATTTAAACTGTTTTCCTGAACTCCAGCTGTCACATAATACTCTCTGTAAAATCACTGTCATGGCCCATTATTTATTTTTCATAATATCTTTATGGTGTGGACTCGCGCCTCCTTCACAGAGGAGACCTGAAAACACGGTCCTCAGGTTTTAATGACTGGCTAAAGCTCGTTAACTCTGTGTGCCCAGGCTATTAAAGTGATGTTCAAACTCCAGATTCCAACATGATTAGTGGGGGTTTCAGGATCAGGCTTGGCCTTTTATTACAGTCAAAACAAGATTACGAGTGTGTACTTTGGAAAGAGAAACAATGAATGCATTTTTTGTGCATCACAATAAAACCATTCAATTTCCTGCCCGTCCAAAAGCCGTCTGTTTGCACACTCAGATGTACCTGTTGATGGTGGCAGTGCTGGGCTGCTCTCCGCACAGCTCCGAGTACCAGTACTGGGCTGTGTTTTGGTTGTAGTCACCGAACTCGGCCTGTGCCAGGAGTGCACTCAGCTCCTCTGCTTGTTCTGAGCCCATGCGTAGGTGGCCATTATGGAGGTCCTCTTTCACATGCATGAAGAAGACGTGTCTGATGGAGAGGGAGACAACAGAACGGAGGTCAAACAGGGAATCTTTGAATTATAATAATATGTGATGACAAACTAAGACTTTACATTCAACCAGAGAGAGGACAAATAGTCATCTCTACCACTGTGACCTCTATGACAAACAGTGGCAGCTTTCACGTGTAATCATCGAGGAGTCAGGACGTCTGGAGCACACTCAGCCCAGAGCAGGTGGCCATTACAGGGCTAGAGTTTCACCACAGACAGCAGGTGTTTGTGTTCGCAGCGGGAGGAAGAAAAAAAGCAACTGTGACATTTGTTCAATCACCACAATGACTCACTTTCTCCTCTTCGATCTCTTCCTGAAAACAAACTATTACAGCGTCTAAATGTGTGAAATCACTCAGGGCTCTAACGTTGGAAGATGAAGGGAAGAGAAAGTAGTTCAGGAGTAAATGAAAGGTTTGTCTTGTAAAGGAAGGACTTGGACAGAGCAAAGCTGTACTTGCATTATATCAGCTGGGCCATTGTGTGGCCGCCACTGTGTGCTGTTAGGCTTTTTAGTCTGATATTTAATACAATAATGGGACTTATATTGAGTTAAAAATACCGGCATCCTGTCTGTGTCCCTTGTTTTGTGGCTAATTGTATAAAATGTGGTTAAATAACCTCACACTCATGAGTAATGCCCATTTAAAGAAAAAACGAGTTACCGCTATTCTTGTTTTTTGCGTGACACAGAGCGGCTCTGGCTGGAAAAGATGTGGGTTTATGAAGTGACAGTTAAGCTTTTATGGTTCAGAGATTAATGGCGATGAAAAGAACCAATTGTTTTTGTTTGGACTACACTAATAAAGGAGATTAAACACCAAGTCCTGATGTGGCCAAGGAAAACAGCTAATTTCTCGAGAAGCCATGGCTGGTCCTTTTTTCATTGTTTTGACCAGAGGATGTGAGGAATTCTTTCCTTCAAGCAGCAGGAGAGAAGACGTCAGGAGGAGTTAACACCCTGACCGACTCAGGCCTTGCAGCATGGAGAGTGTTGAACTAAAGTAACCTCAACAGATCCTTCCTTGAGATGACCTACGACACTGTAACCTTAAGAGGATTGTACATTCACCATCCTGCCTGCAGTCACCTGCTCCTGTCCGACAAACAGGTCGGACGGCTTTTCAACTGGCAAATTTTGTTGACTAGCCGGGATCCTGTTAGTTTGTCTTTTGACTTGAGTTCTTTTATTTCAATGTTTGGACTTGATTTTACAACATATACATAAATGCTGCTGCAGAAATCTAATGTAACCCACCTGACCAAACACTGTGTGCTCTATCGACTATAAACCATTTGAAAACACCAAAAAAGAAAGCATAACTTCACAATTCTGTGTTGAAAAACTCTACAAGGATGACTGATAAATTGATGGTGTAATGCTGGAGGAGACTGCATACATGTCTTGTTACTGACATTGTATGTGTGTTGCAGATAATTAAAAAATTGCAAGTCAGCACTGTCTTGAAATGGGGACAATATCCGCCTTTGTGCAATCATCCACTACCTGAATGTGCATGCAAGGAAAGATTTATAACTCATCTCTCTCTCCCTTAGGCCAAGAATTTATCCTTGGGCTAAAGGTGTCTTTGAAGCACGGTGAAACTGTGATTGGGGGATTTTAGTGAGGTTTAATTGGGACAGAGTGGAGGGGGGAAGGTACTACTCATTACCTCTTTGTTAAGTTTAAATGAACACACTTTTTCTTTGTATAGAAAATGTATCTTTCTAAGACGACTCACAGGAACTACAAAGGACATTTAAGTGTGCTGGAGGTGACGTTTCCTCTCTCATCTTATGGGACTTAAAAACCCAGACTCCTGTGGGAGCTGCACATGACTGGTGGCAGAATGTGCACCCATGTGTATTGTAACTGCTCCGGTATACAGCAGCACAGACACACCTCGTCCAATACACGTACACGGTGCTTCAGAGGAACAACAACAGTAGCGAAAAGCAGCTGTGAGGCACACAAACAAAGTCAGCCTACGCCGCCTCTGATAAAGGCAGACCATAACATCGAAGCCCCATAGCTGACTAGCCTCAGGCACAACAAACAGTGCTTTGATATGGTGTTAAACATCCCATTCCCTCCAACACACACAAACACTGGGCTCTATTGTGTCATTCCCAGCAGGCCTCATGTGATGGAGCGCTGCTAGTTAGCTACCTGCCTGACGCAAACAATAGGGCGGACTTTTTACTAGAGGGTGCCGACAAAGGGTTACTATAGGGCATACCGCGGAGGTTACTCTAGTTCAGGCGGGGATTGGCAAGAGGTTACTGTCGTTCAAAGTGCCTGTGAGCAAAGCATTACACATTTTGGAGCTTCCTTGAAGTCATGTCTTGGCCTGTTGGTTTGGTGTTGTGAGATGACTGTGCGTCTACTCCTGTTACTCATTCTGAGTTTAACCTGAGCATTGTTTCGATTCAACAGCGTGTTCAGCGGTATGCAGTTTTTGGTGACTGAGCTGCTGAGCAAGACATCCGACTCCTGCATTTCTAGTGTCGTGCGCGCCAATGTGTGTAAACAGGTGTGCAGCCTTTGCTGAGCTCAGGCCAAATAATGCTAAAAATAATTTTAACACACTCACTACAATAGAACAGGTAGCTGCAGTTCACTGGAAGCCGTCTGATCTGCACGAGAGGCATCAGATACCCAAAAACCCTGAGAACTAAGAATTGAAAACATGAAGCTGCTTCACATGCAGAAAGTAGTTTCTCCCCACTGAGGTTCCTGCGGATCTAAACTGCTACTGTACTGGCTCCTTAACAACAGCTTTGCACGGTCATGAGAACTCACTGTATAACTCTTGTTATGATAACAAATGCAGAATTAGAGGTAGTACAGACTGGCTTACACAAAGTCTGGCAATTCTATAAACGATTTTAGTCAAACATCCTTCCTGTTTTGTGATTATACAGAATACAAAAGAACCCACGCACTTCTTTCAAAGCTTCCTCTGCCTCTACATTGAGCAGATCTGAGAGAGCTGTTTCAGGATCAGCCTGCTCGGGTGGTGTACTGCTGCTTCAGCACATGTCAAGGCCCATCCTAAACTTTGGGGCATGGGTGAGACAACAGTCAAAAAAAAATACAAAACATTTGAGACCAACTGACGTGACATGCATGAGTATGTGGGGACACACTCAAAAAAAAAAGTCATTTCTTATGAACCCATCAGGTTTTTTCGCAGACCTGTAACCACGGTGACGAGATGAGACACAACAGAACGGCTAAATGACCCCCCTCACGCTCAGTCAAACGAGCATCTGAGCAGATAATGGGAAGTTGAAGTCAATGTGACTCTTGGATGAGACACATGGCTAGAAAATCTGTCTCATGCTGAGACCTTTTTCTCTCTCAAATGTTTAGTCAGTTTGATTCGCCATGCCTCGGAACAACACATATTACTATTCAGACACGTGCATGGTCACAAAGTCACCCGTGAAGTATGCTGCCTTGTTCTTTTTCATCGTCTGAATGCCAGGAAGTTAGTGCACAGGCCAAAGTCTGCTGGCCTACTTTTGCCATGTTACACTGAATACACCCTGGTGGTTTTGTCCTTCATAAAAATAACACATAATCATAGTCTTAAGAGGCTTACAGGTTTACAGTCACAAAAACCTTGTATGCTAACAGCACAGGAGAAATAAATGCTTTGTAAAAACAGTGGTTGTGGGAAGGGGAGGATCAGGTCATGTGGGGAACTTCAGGACTATGTGAATACTTGATTGCCAGGCCGGAATAACTCAATTAAAGCAGACCTGAATTCTGAGAATGAATATTTGAAAATAGGTTGCTGGCTTGCAAAGATGAGCCGAGGGAACAGAGATGAGACACCTCAGCTGATTTCTTCTGCATTGTCTTTACATTTTCAAATCTAAAACAATAAAAGCCCTCAAAATGTAGTTTTTGTGAATGAACTCAACTCAAAGTTTAACAATTCTTTTTATAAGAGAACTCGGTTGCCGGTGGAAAGAAAGAAAACAAGAAGAGGCGTGCTTGTCTATTAAGTGAAGACTCATCACCAAGTCGACTAAACCCTCCAGTCTGTTCAGCTGTAAAAGCGTCCCATCTATAAAACCATTGTCTCGTTTTAATGTTTTCTGCTCCCGACCCCAGTGTCTGTTCCCCTAAGTAGGCTGAATGTCAGAGCCACAGAAGAACAAGGCGTCCTCGACAAAGTGAAACCTTACACCTCTGCCTAGAGACTGCATCTCCTCCAGCCAATGAGCAGTGGAGCTTCAGACCTCATCTGTTGAGCTCTCAACAATGCGGTTTGTGAGCTAGTCAAATAACACACTGCCAGGAGCTGTGTACTGTGAGGTTACTATCTGTCAATGAACTATAGTAACCTCTGCTAAACATCTTCTCTGAGGGTGTGGGCTGCATGGAAAGTAAGACACAAATGTTGATTGTGGTTTTAATTGTGTGATGTATACAAGAGAGTTGCACAAGTGATCATTTTACGAGCGCTTAATATAACAGATATTCCTTTGCATTGTGCAGAGCTGGACTGAAAGCTTTACAGCAATAAAACAAAGGCGCCGTTTGTATGCTAAATGCACAAGTTTTCCAGGCTGGTGCTCTGTACTGGGTGGTAAAACAGCGATTAAAGACCTGCATCAAGCCAAAGTTCAGACACCAAACAAATACAATAAATCTACCGCTCTTGTACAAGAGCTGATGTTTTGACTTTAGATGAACCGGGGCTACATTACCCAAGTGCACAACAAACAGAGGAAGACAGAAACTCGCAGGGAAAGTAAAGGTTTCTAATTATTGACAGTGGTGCGTGCTGATAAAAAAACTTGAGATGGTACTTTGTAACATTCAAAAGACCCACAGGCGTCTTGCACGATCTTTGGCTTGATAGTCTGTGTAGCCTGCCACAGTGAGCTTGAAATGAAAACTGGTGTGTGACCTGAATAAATTACCTTCAATTTGTTGTTTTTGAACAATATTCAGCCGAGGAGGCAGTGTAGGAATTTTAAGACAGTGTGTTCGTGGGTGAGTTCATGTAAGACTAAACTGAAATGTGATGCACAAAAACGAAGCAGAATCATGTTGAATATTAACTGTAGTTGAACTAAAACCGTTCTTCATGCATTGTAAAGTAACGCTGTGGCCGCACTGGAATCATCTGGAATCAGGAGCTGCTGCAAATGCTTCACTGAAAAAGATTTTATTTATGTTAATGACGTAGATTCATCCATGTATAGAGAAGTGTTTGTTTTAAATCTTTTCTCTGTTGATCCATTCTGCAAATACCTCATGGTTTTGGAACATATCCCATCATGCACTGGGGGAAAGGCGAGGAAGCCCCCTGGGTCGATCGATAGATTGTCGCATGACTAACACCCTGGGGTTACATAAGAAAGAAGGATCGCTGTTCTGCGAGAGCTGTGCTATCAAAAGACCAAAAGTCCTTTTAGCTAGATAAAAATAGTTCATTTTTTTAGTCTGGATTTATTTCAAATAATGTGCTGCATTATGGGAAATGCAGCCAGTGTTTGTTTTTTAGCCTTCCTCACTTCCTCTTAGTTATTTTTTAATACTTGTCTGATAACACTGACCCACGCTTAAGTAAAATCTCTTTAAATTTGTGAAACCATGAATAAAAGGGAACTCTTTGTGGGGAAAAAAAAACCAAAACAAAATTACATGCAAACCTGTAACTATTAATTGTAAAACAGAACGATTTAGATGGTTCCTCCTTAGTTAAAACTCGCCAGGCTTCTGGTTTGGATTAAAGTTGAAGATAAGCTTAACACCAAAGGGGGGTAAACAGGTTAACAGGCAGGAACTCTAATAGCTTTGTGTATCCAGTGTTTGCCTGATCAGAATGTTAAATACGAGGGCTAATTGAGGGGAAACATTCACATATTTAAACCAGAAACACCCCGTAGCAAGTGGTGTTTAACGATGCAGATAACACAGGCTGTTGTTCGGGCCCTTGGGTCAGCCTTCCTTAACCAATAAAAAGTGTTCCTTCCTGTAAGCCAGCAGTTACACTGTGTCTGTTCATACCTTCTGGAAATACAGATAAACACATTTGAGATGATTTATAAGCAACTACGTACATTTTGGATACGTGATTTTTTGGGCTCAAAGAGACTGTTTTTTTTAGTGCTGAACTAACAACCAATAGAAGCTTTAAATGACCTTGCTGTAGTCTTTGTGTAATGTGGCACCTTCAGCTGCCCAAAGTAGCTGAAAGACACATTGAAAAACGTGCCCTATTTGCAAAGCCAGCTGAGAAATATTGGATTTATAAAACAAGCCTGGGAGAGATGGTAAATGGAGAACCTCAGAGAAATGAGATTAAAGCAAAAAGGATTTTAAGAAGAGAGGAGACACGGCCGTCACAGAATCAAGCTAAACTTAAGCCTTAAAACCCAAATAGATATGGCCTGCCCTTTAGTTGCTGGCTTTAGAAAAACCCCTTCCAAAAAGGTTATTCAAGCAAGATATCAGTTACTGAAAGAAATTAGACAAGACTGCTGTATTATGAGCAGCCAGTATCCTCCTCTTTTTTTTTTTTTAGTTTAAAAAGCTATAAGTCCAGATTGAACATGTTCCAGCACAAATAGGCCCCACAAAAAAAGGAGGTATGCGAATTAACACAAAGCACCCAAACAGTAAGCTGCATGTGAGCGCGAACATTTTAGCGACCTGTTAGGATTTACGTGGCAGCAGAGCACACAGCAGCTTATATAAGCAGCTCTATGCACGCTCAGGCCAGTGCATATTATGTAATATGGCCTATAAGAAGGGTGTAGAAAAGAGACCCACCCCTCAGCTCGGTTCAGAGTTGTGGTAACACTGAGGCCCCTTCTGCTTTGTCCTTACGCTGCTGAGAACATTTTGAGAACATCAAGCTCGCATAGCTTGCTACTTATGGAGAAACTGAAACAAAACGAACTTGTAAAGCTAGTGTCAAGAGGTTAATGCTTTCGGTTACTTAACAGACTGACACTGTTTTCAGTTGTGTTTATGAAAATATGCTTTGTCTGTTTGGCACACATACAAATATTAAAACCGGAAAAGAACAAAAATGTTCTGCACGCTGTGAGTAAGAAAATCTGCGGTAAAGCAAAGTTTTCTGTTTCGACGTGCCTGCAGGCAGAACAGGTTGATTGGAGGCCGTGGTTGTAAGTAGGTCAAAGGTGAAAGCACAATAAATGAGTGTAATGGGTCTCTGCCTTGTTCTTTAACACTAATATGCTCAAGCTATAGATTTAACTACAATTTAAAGTTTAATATTAAAAGTAAAAAAAAAACAAAAACATGAATCTACTAACACTTTAGGTATGAAAATAATTAATTTAATTTAATTTAATGTGACAGTAATCCACAGAAATGTCATTGAAGCCCATGATCCTTTTAACTGAGTATAGCAGTTTCCCAGATCTGTGTTTTGGTCCCCAAACCGCCACCGCTGTGTACCGTCAACATCTTGCTCTCAACTCCGAAACAGATGCCAGTGTTGCTCCCTCCCCACTTCAATTATACCACATCCAAACAGACGGATGGCATGAAGGCTGTGAAAAAATTTCTTTACACATAACTTGACAGCGTGTTGGTGTGTGCCATGTGTGCGTATTTATTAGCAGCAACCCCTCACACCCCCGCCTGCCATCCCACATCTCTATCTCACCTTTTTTTTTTTCTTTTACAACCCTGTGACCCTCGCCCGACGCCAGCCATCTGTTGATAACCCCTGCTAATCTAATAGAGGTCAGAGCGCAGGCAGCCAAGTGCCCACCCTGCTCGTACTCCCATCCGCTGCCTTTCACTTTTCGCTTCTGAAGGTTTGCCAAATATGGGCCAGAGTAGCAGGGAGTGCGGGGTGGAGGAAGTGTTAGCAGGGGAACTTTTTATCTGACGGTGATAAAAAGTATGACACAAGAGAAGAGCTGATATGAAGGGAGAGAGGAGGGAGCGAGAGAAGGCTGAAGATGGGTCTGTGGGTGAACTGGGGGGGAGCGACTGAGGGCTTACTGGAATGCCAGACGAAAAGCCCGGCCAAAGCAGATACATGTCGGTTTAATGAACAGCTCTAGTGGCGTGCTGTGTGTGTGTGTAAGTGAGAGGGCAAGAGCAGCGTGGCAGAGCTTAAAAAGACACCAAACAAATTCGGCCCCCCGACAGTCTGCCCTCCCTCCCAACCATCTATGATTCCACAACCCTGCAGTATCAAACACTCGCGGCACCGCCTGGGGCGAATATTACATCCACGGTATCACATTAGACGCTGTGTGTAAAACACGTTTTTTGGACAGTTTCCAAGGGCTGCGAATGCATTTTCTATTTATAACTTCAAACAAAAGGGGGTCCAGGAGAATACTGAGTCAGGATACAGACTTGTCAAGGCTTGTTACTTTTTTCTGACTTGTGTTCTTTTGTTGGGATAATCGGTAGAGATGTGACTCCAATATATTATTTGCTATTTTGCTGGGGGGTTGAGCTTTTTTAAAAAAAGAATACATTCATTTTTAGCTACATGAGTAAAAATCTATCAAAATGCACAAAAAAAAAAAATGTACATCCCGATGCTTACAAAAACCACTGAATAATACCAGCTGCAACAGTGACTCACGATGACTTATTCCTGTGGAAACAAAGGCAGTGAGGAAAACAACCTACACTGGCCTGTCGCACAGTTTCCAAACAGCATCTGCAGAAATGTCAAATGGAGGGCTGTGCTTTTGTTCAGACAAAAATGGCCACAAACAATTGGAACAAAAAAAAGGCACAACAAAAGTTATTTTGAGTTGAATAGGGGCAGTGACAGAGGTCCTGGCTGTCACACAGAGGGTCCCTGAGGGCAGGCACAGAGCAACACACAGCCCCAGAGCTGCTAGATCACATTTCCTGCCTGATGCTCAGCCAGAATGACCTATAATAACCCCGGAAGCACCCAGGAAAGAGGTTACTATAGGACGTTTCACTGTACTGGAAACAAAATGATAAGATTATGCTCAGGGAGCTTGCTAATGATTGCGTTGTTCCCCTGCATGAATTACTTCTTAAATGTCATAATGAAATAAAAAAGTGGAGTTTAAATTTTTTTATGAACCTTTTTGAGAAGATGACGAGCTGAATTGTAGTCTCTCGGTACAGAATGTCTCATAGAGGAAGTGGTTAAATACAGCGTGGCAGTATTGCACACAGTTTCAATGCAGCACACGAGCTGGTAAACATACCTTGTCTGTTCCTGCAGAATCAGATGGGGCTCGACAAAGAACTTGACGCGCAACCTCAGTCGACAGGGCGCCACATTATCCATCTGTTGGCAGATGCGGTTTCGCAGATTCAGCCACAGGTTCTCTCCTTTGCTGCCTGTGAACTGCAGCCCAAAGTAGTCCACTTCAATTATGCCCAACTTTCTGCAAACCTGGAGAGAGATGAAAGAAAATGGGTCAGCAAGGACAAAGAAGTACAAAAAGAAACCTAAAACCAACTGTGCGGGAAATAGGGGAACACAGCAAATCATTCAGACAGATGAAGTGTTGGTTTTCTGTCTTTTTCGTGGAAGAAGAACAATGAGCAGAGGGGCTTTTTAGAGATGTTACAGCAGGCTAAAACGTCTTCGAATAAGACAATCCATAATTGGCTTTGGACTCCCAGTGGAGGGTTGCAAGAATCAACAGATCCCCCCCCCCCCCCCCCAAACAGGAAGAATCAATAAAGTTTCACAAGATTTGCACGAGTCCAACATTAAACAAGTGCTTTTATCACTTTGCTCATTAGGATTTCTGCTAGCCCAGTGCTATTCTCACACAGATAAAAACTCATCAATATTCCAAAGCTCGCGATAGAGTGGAAGTGAACTTGGAGGCTCTCCAGGGGTAAAAAAAAAAAAAAAGGGGGCTCATCAAACCCGAAATCCCACGCCCCCTCAGCGGCGGCGGCCATGAGGTTATTACACAACTGCTGGTGGACGTCTGCAGGGAGCCCGGAGGCTGAGATAAAACTCATTCATCATACCCACGGCAAGCTGGGGATGCGCCATGCATGTGTAATAGCTTTACATTTTTATTAGCGGGGAAAAAAAAACAACTTGAGGCAACCGATGAAAGGAAAAAAAGCATGCTGCGCTGTTCATTCCCGCTTTGAGAGGCATCTAAACAACTTAGTTGAGACTGAAGTTTCGGTTTGACTGAAGTGGTACACGCTAGGTGCTCGCAAAGAATGAACTCTAGTAACCCTAACAAAGCCATCTGCCTCTGACTAAGCCATGCAGGTAGAGGCAACCCCACCTGCAGCTTTACAGAAGGGTAGTAAAAACTTTTTTGCATGTGTTTCAAGTCAGATATTTCGACAACAGATCGACATTTTAAGATTTCATTGTTATGAACAGATGTGGGGCTTTTTTTTTGCACGTCACGCGCAGCAGGACATTTTGTTTCGGCCGTCTCAACATTTAACACAGAAGCAGATGTGTTTGTCACTGTTGTTTACTCATTAAGTTCATAATAAATATAACCTCGAGCAGCGATTAGCCTACATCGTATTAAATTATCCCTTCTCGTGTACAGACTGCGTTCAAACCCTTAATGTTGTGATACACAAAAGCGACGAGTCGTTTTAAGTTCAAGACAATGGGAATTTTAAAGTTTCGCAAAACCGCCAAAGCACAGCTGCCCTGTTTGACCACGACACTGCTTTAAAAAAGGTATCATAATAAAAAAAAAACAAAAAACATCATGTGTTGTCCACTACCTACCTTATTCAGACAGTCTTCACCGTTCGCCTTCGCATCAACTTCCACTTCCATCACCACCGAATCCGGACGGGTAACGTGACAGAGCATTTTGGCTGCGTCTTTCTGTGAATCTTTGGTGCGCCACTCTTTTTAAAATAATAAAACAATTCTCGAGTCCTCTTAAAACCCCCTACATCAATCCTTCGTCACTTTCTCAGCCCTTCCACTCAGTGTGGCGGATCTGAAGCCACCAGCTGTAGGCTATATCAATGAAATGCCGTGCACGGGACCGCCTACTCACAGCTGTCCAATCGCGGCCGTTTTGACATAAACGCTGTAAAATCTCAACCAATCCAAAGTCGCGTTATATCCGCACGCTGTTCTGGCTCGAGCTCACCTCCCGTGCCTGGAAGTGTGAGGAGTCCACTGCGCCCTCATCTGGCCCGCCTGTTGCAGGGGCCAGAAGTAGCTTTCAACACACCTGCTCCTAGTGAAGTAGACATTTTAGCAGACTTCAGCAAGCCTTTGGGTGAGTTTAATGGCTTGTATACGGTTTTCCACTCGGTTTGTGTGAATAATATATGGGAATGCAGCCCAGAAATAGCTGCGATAACGGGAATACATCCCGCCTTGCTAATCTGAAGCTGCTGTCCAAAGCTTTTTATGAATTTTTCATGATGGAGGCTGGTTGTCTTTTTACCTCACAGTGCTCCCTGCGTAGCCCCTGAGCTAACTAATTTTTCACTCACTTTTTGCACTTTGAACTGGAGGTTTTCTAAAATAACGGCTTGCATTTTTAGTTTAAGCTTTCCTTATCAAGATGAGGGACTATAAGGCCAGATAACAGTGACTTGTCTGTCTTCAGTGCTGATATGGAGTGTAATCAAATCATAAATGTATTGCTGTGATTGATGTTGTCGTCTAAACACATTTGTAGAGGCTTTTTCAAAGTCTTTTCACATAGGTTATTGAGATGCGGCTCTGTAGCCTTGCAGATCAAAAGTTGAATCTTGTTGACTTACAAAGAGCAATCTGATAATTAATAGTTTATCCAGCCTCATCTCAGCCACAGCACCTACTTTATATTACTCAGCAACAGGATATAGTAATTTCCAAAGTAAGACACAGGGACAGTCAAAGGCAGAAGACACTGCAGAAAACTGTAGCCACATACTCATACTCGGGGGGATGGTGTTCAGCCAAGCCATGTGCTAGTCTGCCAGAGGACATTTTAGAGTTGAGCCAGTGTGCCTCAATATTTTTTGCCATCCTGCTACTGCATTCCTGACGAATCACCAGTGACTCAGATACAGCAGGACACAGAAGGAGCTCCTAAGCAAAATCTCTTTGCTTCAGTAGTTGTATTTTATTGTTTACTGGGAATGACTATGGGTTGAGACTCAAATTTACATATTGCATGTGTGAACAGACATTCTGCATGCTATTGTTTGCACGTCTCTTTATCTTTTATCTAGAAGGGTTTTTTTTTTGACAGCCACCAAGATAACAAGAATGCTGATAAGAGCTGTAAAAACTGACTGACGCACTTGGTTCTAATTGAATCATTAACAGGCAGCCCTGCCATTGTCAGTTTGGTTTATAGGGTTCTTCAATGCTACTTGTTGTAATTATGTGTTTGAGTTTCAGTACAATTGATTGGTCCATGGAGGATCCTGCATTTATTCCTTTATCACACCCAAATTTCAAAATCATTTACTGTGAAAGATGGATGAAAATTTGTTGCCAACATTTCCTGGTGTCAGTTTGTAAAATGTAACTGTCCAGGAAGGTATTTTTACGTCTGCAACTGATGTAGGATTCAGCACCAATGACTTTATCTCTGTCTCAATGACATGAAGCCCCCAGTGCACAAAAATTGACTCAACAGATTTTATCAGCTGTAATCTGTGTGTGTGTGTGTGTGTGTGTATGTGAGACATGGTCATACAGGCTGGAGTTGGAAGCAGCGAGTGTCCTTTTGCCCCGAAGTGATGCAAGATGCTGTACAATGAATGAACTGAGAGACATGCAGTCTGGGCAGCCCTCATAACCATAAATGGAGTAGCAAGTAAAATAGCGAGTGACCTAACATCCACTGACGTGGGACCGGAGGTACTCACTGAGCATGCAACAGAAACAGACAGACATACAAAGTCACACACATAAATTCATGTACACTACTACTACTAGACATAGAGCTTCTGCAGTTACACAACTGGTTCAGGTCTGTTTTCTTTCTGTCTGTGTGTCCCACAGCCCTCGAAAATACAACATGCATGCATGCAGAGGTAAAATGATACGTAAATGAGTAATTTTCTGTGGTGCACTGAAAAATGTCTGTGGTCGATAACAGTTTCAGTGGTTGCTATATTTATACATTTTGGTTTTTATTTTTTTATTTACCATGCTGTCCTTGAAATTTATATTACTTTTCACTCTCTCGACAGATTATAGAAAAACAGCTGTTTCTAGACACTTACATACTGTTCCTACCAATTTAAAAAAATTTTAGTGTACGATTACATTTACAGATAAAGAGGAACAGACAGTATTTTATAAAATATGTGAAATTAAATACCCTTACAACAATGACTACAAGACGAACTATAGTAGGAAGAATAGAGGAAAACAAAACAACACATATCTATTTAGATTCCGTTTTTGCACATCTAGGTCAATTTTATAGGGGGGCTAGGGCATCTTTTTTTAACCATCTGTGCTCTCACACAAACACAGACGATTCGCAGACTCCTGGTTTGAGGCTAGCTATGACATCATGCAATGTGACATCACTTCCCTCTGAGGCAAGTCAGCGCTCACTCGAGCGGACCATGAATACAAAGCCGTGCAGGGGTTTGTGTGTGTGTGTGTTTGTGTGTTTGTGGGCACGTGACATCACAGCGTCATCACTGCCCTTCTCTGTAGCCAAAGCTGTGCCTTTTGAAGCAGAGATTATGTCAGAAAGTGCCATGCTAGCAGAGCTGCTGCAGCTGTTATTGTTGTTGTGGTAGCTTGATTACATCCTTCATTCCTTTTAATTCTTCATCTCATGAGCCGAGAGGAGGGTAGCATCAGGAGGCTGACAGATTATGCAAAAATAGGGACTCATTTGCCCAAGTATGAGGAAAGGCCAGAGGGCGAGCAGCTCCTCTGAGTCCGAAGAAAATCAACGGCAACGGTCAAAGGATTCCGAAGATCAGTTGTCACCACGTGGATGCTCATCAGATGAAGATTCATCGTCAGATTTAGATTTGGAGGCAGAACGAGCGATGAAGAGGAGCCAGAGGTTCAGCAGCTCTTTTAGCTTTGGAGATGATCCTCAGCTACAGTCAAAAAGTACATTACAGGACATAGAAGACCTGTCACCAAAGAGCTCTAATGGAGTACCTGTCACAGAGCTGGTGGAGACGGAGGTGGCAGCAGAAAGTGGGCGACGGAAAAAGGAGGAAACCTTTCCTGACACAAATCAACCTTCAAGGTCAGGCTTGTTTAGGCCTCAGGACCTGTGGCTGGCAATGACGAGATGTCTCTCCCTCCGATGGCCTCCGTGTCTGTCCATCAACAGACAAAGTAGCAGGAAACTAGCCTACCAAGTGGACCTCGACCAAGCGGAAGACACGCAGTCGTCCGTCAGCTCTGAAATAACCAATGAGAGCTCTTCAAGTACATCTACTTTAGACGACAGAGATGTGATATTGGGGAAACACGAGGGAGAGGAAGTCAAAAGCAAAGGGGTTAAGAGTGGTCCACCCCGTTTTCGTGGGGTGTCTCGTTCCTCCCCAAGATTGCCGAAAGCCAGACAAGCAACTGACTTGTTGTTAGCATCAATGATCTTGGAGAAAGAAACATTTCTGAGGATTGAGCTGGTAGATTCAGGCGATGAGAGGGAAGATTTACGCTACAGGGCAGAATGGAAGCTGTCAGAGAGAACTAAGGAACTGGCAGAGGGAGTCTGGCTCTCTCGAAGCCAAAAATCAATGGATTGACTTATTAAATTAGAGGTTTGGTTGCCTTCGATGGGGTAGTATTTATATTACTTGCCCATCAAATTAGATTGATTATAGCAACCATCAGTTAATTGGTTGGTTATTATAATCATTTAATCTTAGTTTGTTGTACTGCTGATTATAAGTGGCCTAGATTTCAATGAATAATCAGTAAGATTGGTTTCGCATGATGGCAGTAAAAACTGCTGTGTGCTTGTACAAACTATGCTGATGCAAATGCAGTGACTGTAACTAACTAATTAGAAATGCTATTTTCAGAAACACGGCACGGTCAGAGTTAATGTTTGTTTTTCCGCCTTTCTGAGTCTCTCAGAGAACATTTTATACATGGCTGGTTCCATGTGTGGGAGGCAAGGAAGACCGAACAGAGTATGTCATGTATTCATGAATAAAAGCCTTTTTTAGTGATATGAGTTTTATTTTTCTAATGTGAATTAATACAATCACAGGTTGTGTATAGAGAGTTTGGAAAGGACCACTGTCATTGCTAGATCATGTTTATATTTCTTACAAAAAATTTATAAGAAAATGATTTGGAACATTTTGATTTGGTCTCACATCGTTTGAAAAAACTTGAATTTTGCAGCAAAATAGGATATATTGTCATTGTATATCAGAATAATTAAAGAAAAGCAATGTGTTTTTATATTGATACCAAGGAAATTCAACATAAAAGGCAGTCTAAACCCAAATTAAAATGTCATGGCCCGAGTATGCCAGCAGTCTCTAGTACACCCCTCTGACTTTTTAAAAATTAATTTGGTTGTATGGTGTTTAAAAAGTCTCAGACAGCAGTTTAATGTCTCTGGGGTTGTGTGGGTAAGAACATAATGGAAAATATTTAAATGGAGTTAATGTCTGCCAGTGTAACCACATTTTCCAAACTGCTTTTAACAATCTGTCTCAGCCCAAGCTCAAATCTATCAGAATTACATTCCAACACTATGAGACCATAAAACTCAAACCTTTTCATGTCTTCACATATGATATGACATTGTGTCGCTGCATAGTTTAAAGATGGCAGGTGCTTTTGACATTGCACAAACAGGGACATACCTCAGTAATTCTGAACATAGCTGCAGCCTGTTTTAAGCATGTACGCACTAGCTTAGCTATTCTTTTACATAACAGAGATGTGCTTTGGCCAAGGTTAGGGACAGGGGCAGGGACAGGGACAGGAACAGGAACTGGGACGGGGACGGGGATAGTACATGCACAGTGTTGCTCCTCAGCTGTTTTGTAACATTTGACAATTCCACTACAGAAAAGTATAAAAACGTTACTCTAACTCTTCGTTGTTACTGCAATTCTTGTCAGTTTTCAATTGCAAACTACATTTATCGACTGTTTTATCCTTTCTGTTGAAGCTGTTAAGCCTTGAACAGCGTAGCACCCTCACTGTTATTTTTACTCTTTATAGCTTACTGATGATGTTTTCATCCCTACCTTACTTGCACCATTTCTTTGTACAATTTAGTACAAAGGAAAAAAAAAAGCTCTATCACTGGAACATTTTTGTTTCTTTTAGCCTTCAGCCTTTTGATTGTTGTAATTGCATGGATATGACGCACTTCTGCAGTTAGGAGCTGGCATTGGGTATGGTGCTCATGCAAGTTACCTTCGCCACTGCGATGAGGAATGCCGTTGACTGACTTGTTTTTGGAACAGTTCTATTATCCATTTGAAAACTGCTGTTTTTGGCACTTCTGTGATGGCTCAGGACTGAAGAGGGGCTCTTTCTGGAATGTAAATGTTTGACTGCTTGCATCCCACAAGGTAACAGTCTATTACAGTAGCATTATTATTGCATCCCTGTTAGTTTTTGCCTCTTGGAGTCACATGCATATAAAAATTTCATCATCCTTTATAATGTATATCTGGCGTAGTAGAAAAAGAAAAACTACAAGGAAAAGAAAAGTCTTGATATGCGAAAAAGGATTAGGAAAAGAAAAGAAATTACTCTCATCTGTTGTGAATTGGGAGTTTTATCCCCAAAGCCACAAAACTGGCAACCCATCATTATTAATGACTCCTTAATTAGGCAAATGTACCACAGAGGATGACAGCCTTGTAGTGATTACCCTATGATAACTTGATTCCTGTTGGTTGAAGAATATTCAATACTGCATGTATGACTCTTCATCTTTGAGTCAGTGAACAGTGCTCGAATGAGAAGAGATTACATCTATAGGAATAATAATAAGGAACCACACCATGGTTTCTTGGGATTTAACAACTTTTTGCAATTTGCTACTGATTGTTTGCCTTTAAAATAAAAATAAGTAAAATCAACATGCAAAAGCAAGATACATAGACGTGTAAAATACAATTCAGAGGGTGGTTGCTCGGGTCACCTTTTATTAAGGAGAGAAGATTCTTTTGGTGTTAAAATGTCTTTTCCATTGTCAGCACCCAACAATTGTTTTACACCAGTTCCACTTCAGTGCATTAAGTTTTTATGACTTTGTCTTCGCCTGGCTTTTTGAGAAACTATCAACAACCTGACTTCCTCTCTCAGGAAGCACTAGAGACTGTAATGACACCATCATAACCTGGCAATTGTCATCTACATGAGTGAAAAAGAGAAATGTTTCTCTTCTCCTCAAGAGAGGGTCAGAGCGTGGAACGGCGAGTTCCTCTTTCTCAATTTGTCCTCTCAGTCTTGCAAGTGTGTTTGTAAACTTTGCTGGGAGGGACCGTCCCCAAAGATAGTTATATAACATGGTGATGGGCCGCAAATCTCAGCAGAGGACACACGTTCCAGTCGCCAAAGGACAAATGTGACTTCATGGAATTTTGGGGTCTTAGGAGGCTAGCAGACAGTAATTGCTTTATCTCCTTGGCCCTTTAGTTAAAGTCTATTAGATATAAAGCTTAAAAAAGATAATATGCTCTACCAACAAATGTAAACCTGTTGCTGCTTTGCTCTATGTATAATTTCAAAACTACTAAAAAAACTGTTAACAGTTTTACATAATTACATAATGTAAATGTTGGCTTGGACACAGAATGAAAACCAAGGACCTTTGTCCCTTTTCACAGGCTTTAAGTAATTTAGATGGGATTACAGTATATTAATGAGAGGATTCTTTGCAAAGCTACGATTAGGACTCAGCAGCTGGCTATGTCACCTCAAAGCTACTAGGGTCAAAGTTCAATTCTGAGCTCAAGTCCTTTTTGCACGGGGTTTGTGTTCATATGGCTTTACTACCCAGACATAAAATGGTAAACTTTTGTTGTACCTGCTGAATTTCAGCAAATCTCCTGTCTACACACAATAATCTAAAAAGAGAACTTTTTCTGCTTTTACCTCCAGTTTCTTTGCTTTAACAAATGTCTAATATCTAAAAAATTTAAATGAAGAAAGAGATACTTTACAAATTGGCAAATAAAATTGTGTGGAGTGAAGCAGCATTAAACAGATCCAATAGTGGATCCATCTGCACACAGATTATTGTCACATTATTGTAATCTAAATGTAATCTTTTTAGAAATAATAATAATTTATGATACACTAATAAATATGTTGTGTTATATGTATGTTTCATACAAAGCGTGCAGATGGGACTCAGCCCCAGGTATGAGATTGCTGAAGTAAAACAAGACCAATAGTGGCACAGAGGGGCAAAGTGGGGACTTGGCAAGTTAAACACTTGACTCAAGAAGATGAATTGGAGTTGCAAGTTGGTGTGTGTGTGTGTGTGTGTGTGCTTACATGTGTGGTGACTGGGGAGGACAAAGAGTGTGATGGATGATTTCAGTAGGGCATTTGTGATGAAGGTAAAGATTAGTCAGCCCTTGACACACACATGTGCACACTCTTATTAAAGAGCTTTGCAGATGCCCAGAAAATACTCTAGTGCATACGTGTTAAACTCAAGGCCCGTGGGCCACATCTGGCCTGGCGTACAATTATATCCGGCCCGTGAGATCATTTGATATAGATCTATTATTATTGTTATTAATGGCCTGGCGATATGAAGCGCTGATAACACACAAAATACAGATCCCATAATGCAGCGCAACAGCTGCCTTGCTGAACGATTGACTACCTGGGAACATTCCCGCGTCAATCAAGTCAAGCGTCTTTTGCTGTATGCAACCCTATTATAAAGTCAAAAGCTAGCCCCTAACAATGGTGAAGAGAAAAGTTGATTCTGAAAACAGAGCCTTACAAAACCGACGAGAGGCTGAGTATATGTTTACTGACATTGCCGGTAAACCCGTGTGTCTTATTTGTGGAGCTAAAGTGGCTGTAATTAAGGAAAAAACTGAATTAAGAAAACTGAATGTTTTGATTTGAATGTTTTGAGCACAAATTTTATTTACCAGTACATTTTCAGGGGGGTTTTTTTGCAGCGTGTTCATATTTTGAATTTGTATAATTTTGACGGGGGGAGATTTTTATGGAGGGTAAAATATTTTAAGATATCTAAAGTTTAAGTTTATTTTTTATAAAATGGCATAAGAGCAAAAAAAAATTGTATGTTTTTATTTGTTATTTTAACCTTTACTTAAAGCACAATTTTTAATTATTTTTTCAGTTGTTTTTGCAGCATGTTTATATTTCTAACTTGTATAATTTTGACAGGAGATATTTTTATGGAGAGCAAGATGTTTTAAGTTATTTAAAGTTTAAGTTTATTTATTCTGGAATAATATTCCTGTCTGTTTTTATTCATATTTATATT
>JAQMCX010000019.1:1259090-1286304 GCA_029814765.1 Acanthurus leucopareius | reverse complement strand
GTCGTAACTTTGATATTTCTTGTCTCAGCAGCTGCAGCACATCCCTTTGCAGTATCAGTCTATGTGAGTGATAAATGTGGCTGGAATATCATTTGTGCACACGCTCAGGCCTACACACACAGTTACACAATCAGCACAAACACTTTCTTGCTGATAAAGTCCATTAGCAGGCATATTCCCTCCTCCAGGTGTGAGGCTGAAAACATCTTGGGTACGTTCTCTATCTGAAAATACCTGTGTGCCGAAAGAATAAATGGGCTGTCACCATACCAAATCAGATACTGTTGGCTAAGCAGTGTTATGTGCAAGGCTGGAAAATGCAGAGGGTAGGCAAATCAGTCCATATTATTTTTTGTTCCCATCTTTTTTTTTTTTTTTTGCCACATAGAACACATTTAAAACCTACACATGTACCATAATTGAAAAACTTTGCTTTAACTTTTAGAAAAGCTGCAATCTGCTTGTTATAGGAGCTAAGAATGAGCTCTCTGAACTATAAAAGACAGATTTGAACATCCAAGCAAAAGTATGGCACCCTTTATGCCAACTTCAAAAACACATGCAACAGCTTTCATGGAACTTATAAGAGAGGGAAATCTCTGGGAGATAGCAGGGTGGTTTTATCTCTAAAGGCAGCAGTGGTCCAGGCCCCAAGGCTCAAGAGGAAATCAGTCACTAGTGTGTGTGTATGTGCGTGTCTACAAAGTCTGTGTCACAAAATCATTGTTGGAAGTTTTCCCTCCTGCTATCTCTTCGACTCTAACGTTCTCCTCCTGTGTGCGTCTCTCTTACTTCAATCAGACTAATCATTTTCCTTGTTAATTGCTTCTTTACCCTGCAGAGCTGTCATGTTTCTAACAGACACACTGTGAGGAGAATAGTGAGTTTTTTGGATCTGATGTGCTCTGTGCTGATACATCAGTGTGTATCCTGATGTACTGTTGACATTTAACAATCACCCATCTAAAACAGTGGCTCAAATTTTATTTGGGTCATTTGCATAAAAAAGCTTTTAAATTTGAGATTTTCAGTTTTTTAAAAATAGCAAACTAAAAAAGAAGATAACAGTGTATGACATGGTACTCAAATGTAAACTCTTTCGTTATGTAACTATCCTACTCGTGTGTATAGAGTCCTTGCAGTTACCCTGGATAGATAAGGAGCTATCAGTGGCACAGTGACAACCTCCATGTCATCAATGACTTATGTAATCGAATCTGAGGTCCAGCCACAGTCTCCAATAAATGTTAAATCCTGCTGAGCAGAGCATTTTAATGAGTTTACATGCATGTGTATCTCTGTCTACTGATTATACATGTGGCCTACATACTGAAAACTCACTGCTCGGGCATTATCTAGCATGCATCTTTACATAGTAGAGTATAAATGATGTCTGATATCAGCCTACAATTCAGGAAGCTCATCTGCCAGCAGTGAATGTAAGTTTATGGTGAGCTCTTACTCATTTTAGGTTAAATGTATCTTGGAAAACCTACGAAAGCTTTTTTTTGGCTTGTGGAACATTTTTAAACCCCAGAGAGAAAATTCTGTCTTAAGATAGAAGTGAGTGGTAGCTATTTTAATTGCCCACAATGCAACAATTTAAAATATTGTCACATCACAACACAGCTGCCATCATTTCATTTTTAAACATGTAGGCCTGTAAAGTAACATCATGTAACCTCCACAGTTGCAGCTGTCAGCCAGAGATATATAAGTAGCAATAAATAATATAGTGATGAG
Source organism: Acanthurus leucopareius (assembly GCA_029814765.1). Taxonomy (NCBI): domain Eukaryota; kingdom Metazoa; phylum Chordata; class Actinopteri; order Acanthuriformes; family Acanthuridae; genus Acanthurus; species Acanthurus leucopareius. Next base: position 1,284,561 of record JAQMCX010000019.1, on the reverse strand, counting down.
AGCAAGAGGGCTTAGGAAAGTAAAATGTTTGAGACTGGACATACAGATAAACTGATGATCAAATGTTAGGAATATACATGTTCTTTTAATTTTGTATTTCTGAAAAAATCATGTTTTGTCTTTTGAAGGCATAGAAAAGATAACTGACTGATAGAAAACATTTTTTATTTTTAAGTGTTTGCAGGCCTTTGATTATTCAGTTATTTCTTCTCAGTGTCAAGTGTAGTTTATTGTTTAAATGCAGCCTGTCACGTCTGTGACCACCGTGGCAACCATTGATACACAGGAGAATAGCACATTGAATATACCCACATCTCCCAAGGTTTTCCTGAGTCAGTACTTTATATAAGAGCAAACAGAAACAAACATGTCTTCTAAAAAGGTTCAGTGCTCTCAGTAGTCACTTCTGTGAGTCTTTCTCTTCAAAAATCATTGAAATTGCACAAGCCTTCACTGGATGTGACATTATGCAACAATACTTTAGCATCAGAGAAGACTTCAAAACTCAGCAAACCACTTGGTAATGTCAGTTTGAAATGAAGTTAGGTAACATAAGCTAACATTGGCCACTAAACATACAGTACCTGACTATATGAGATCACAGCTGTGTGTTGAAATCATTGGTTGAAATGAGGGGGGGATTCATTTACTGCTTATAGTCACCTTTTCATTGGTATGAAAAAATATTATTTCCTTAATTAAAGTTACATAAGTTCCCTATAATTAATTTTTTGATAAGAACAGAGGAAACCTATGTTATGCAGTAAATCTTATCAGCTGTCCACTGTTTGACGGCAAAAATGAGGCTCTAATTTTCTGCTTGCATTATCTTCAAGAGTTTTTCACAGTGCCTTCATTGCCTTAGGTCTAACTGGTTGTACAGAAGGCTAAAGTGGGTTATGTGTGAGAGAATCACAAGGTCAGCATAGTTATGAGCTGCAGACATGGTTCATCTTAACCCTGCCTGTTCTGAACAAGAGGCTCTTAAAGGTCTGTAGGTTTTTGAGCACAACACTTACATCGCATCTGCATGTCAATGCTTGCTTGCGCTTGCTTGTGTGCCTCCATCAACACTGAATTCATCAAGGCTTCTTGAAAAAACCTTCACCTCTGATCCTCTGTAGCCATTTTGCACACTGCAGTGAACAGTGCATACATTAAAATATGTTACACTTACACTTATTAAATAGACTTATAGAATAAAAACTAAATAGTTGCATAGATGCATGGTTCTCCTTGCTGGTGGGTGTTTTGAATGAATATCATCTCATTCCATCTCCAGACAGAAATCCCTTTAAACTGCTTTTCAAAAGGGGCTTTGTGTTGAATAGAAATCCATGGAAGCACATTAGCTAAAGCTGGGATATTGTAAACCAAGTGTGGATTATTTTAGCAGTCTGAACTGTGGAACAAACATATCACTGCCAAAACAGCATCATTTCTGAAGACAGCAGTGCTGCAGAAGCCAAAATGTCACCTCAGTCTGTGTGTGTTGCAGACAATTCCTTTTTTACTCCTATGTCAAGGTCAGCAGCAAACATAAACATCTTTTCAGAAAGACAAATACTGGGGCCATAAAATGAGGAAAACTGAGGCATCAACAACACTGAAATTCTAACACAAGACATGAACTGATATTAAACTTTCAGAAAATCAAGAAACTTTTTAAATCCACATTTGACATTTATGCTTTAAGCCATTTCGCCGACCTTGCTAGTTCAGTGTGTGAACAGGTAACAGGTCAGTGTTTTGCCCAAGGACCCTGTCACATCACATTAGCTGTTATCAGAATTAAGGCCGAGTCCCTTCAGTCACAGGTCTTAAACCAAAGCAGAATCATCACTTTCTTGTCTAGCAGCGGGATCAGTGGACAGGCACACGTCTGCATAGGCACAGCCTTGACACTGAGTTAGGTGCAAGGACTTATGGGAAAATCTATGATATGAACCTCTGCCTCTAGCCAAAAAAGACATCACTGTCATATCTCACCCATTTTATCATTCACCCCTCTCTTGCCTCTTTTCACATGCCCTAAGTACTTCTCAAGTCGGCTGTCAGTACTCTCTTTGTTGTCTTCGTCCTTCCTCATAGATCTTTGGAGTGCAGAATCAATTTAGGATAAGAGTTCTCTAAAGCTGGCTGATGGGCATGGAGAATATGGTCAGACAAGTATAGTTCAAAGCTGACAAGCTGCGTCTGGATACACATTAAAACTTATTCAGTGCTTTCTATGCCCCCTTGCCTTAGGACACAGAGAGAGAGAAAGACAGGGAGAAATATTCATGAATGGATGAGCTTTAGAAAGAAATGGGGCAGGAATTAGAAATGGCTCATGGTGGCGGTACATAGCCTCCACATTACTGTAAGACATGTTTTTTCATCTATAACTAATGAGCATTTATTCAATTGTTGTTATTGTTATGTTGTTATGCTTACATGGCTTCTTTTTTATGTTTTTAAACAAGGAAACCATTTTGATTTACTGTTTGGTTATCATTTTGTGCTTTTGGTTGTTATATGTTACTCTAAAGGAAAATAATATTTTACACACCGCATGACAGAACAGTAAATTACCATCCTCTGATGGATCTTCGCAAATAGTTGGTGCTGGAAGCTTTGTGATGCAGTACGTGTGTACTTGAAAACTTGCCAGAAACCACCTTAATACATTGAAATCAAGGAAACATATTGTATTTTGCTCTTTGGTGTTTACAGCTTGAAGCAGTTTAGACCAGAAATAGATATATGCCTCGTTCTGTGTAGTGACTCGGCTGGCAGATGTTTTTCAGATCAGTAAGCTTTCAAAATAATCTTAATAATGTTTTATTTTTTTAATTCCTTCAAAGTCTTCTCAACATATATGATAAGTCTGGAGGCATACAACTGCAAGATAGTAATAAGGGATGCTGCCTCAAGGTGTTGCATTTGTTAAAAAATGTTGGAGAGATATGCAAAGTTAACTTTTAATACAAGCTACTGCTGCCTATCTTCTTTAAGCACTGCTTGACAGTTTTAATTAGCAAAAGAGTCCAGAATACACTCCACTATCTTTTTCTTCCAATAAAGGACCAAAATTACTCATAAAGCCGAGGTCAGTTGCAGCACTGGCAGCTCTCAGAAAGGAAGAAAAGAGGCTTATATTCTTTAATGCACTCAAAGTAAATTAATAAAGCTACTGGATAGAGAAATGTTTGAAACAGCAATTATTTAATCCTTGCCATGAGTATATGTTCCATATGTGGTCCACCAGCTGTATTGCGTATATACTTACATAACACCACTGGTCACCTTGTGTTTGCAGAGAGGATCAGTATCTGTGCTGTGCTGTGCCCTGCTGTGTCTGTCTGACGCGCTGTATTGGCTCAGGTCCAAACTGGCATCCCTCCCGGGTGGCTATGGCAGCTGCCAACACTGCTGTCCATAGGGGTATGTGAAATGCAAAGTGGACTTGAACAAAGCATAAGGCCACATATCAATCTCCTCACATTGTGTTCAAGTCCCAAAGCACATCTTCTCTATGGGAAACTATTGTTTGGCATATCACAGCTACAAATTAAAGTGGAAAGGATACGCAAATTGACTGAAAATTAAAGAATGAAAGAAAAAGATGTAATGCAAGAGATAGTGAACAGTGCAATGAACTGGTGACCTGTGTTAATTTGCTATTCCTCAGTGCAGGGCCCAAAATGCATTTATTCCTGATAAGGAATGGAAACAGACCATTCAAAGATGCAACCCAAACAGTAGCTTCAATCAACACCTTTGTCAGACCAACAACAAACAACAATGAATACACAGAGCCAGTCTCATCTTGCACAAGCAGGTTTATGTATTCCACCTATTAATAAAATCCTGACAAAAATAGCACTGCTTCACATACAAACATCCAGACGATCCAATCCAGTAAAATATTTTCCCCATTAAAATAATCACAATCTGCCGCCGGGACTACAAGCTTTGCTGACAATATTTTTTCTGTATTATCTTTTATCTTTATCTTTTTCTTTTATTATCTTTTAAACATTTACTCTTTGACTGCAATGTGATCTAAAGATAGCAGCTGGTTAAAAGTCAGGTTTGATTCACATCTCATTTCACCTGATATCACCTGGTGTTTCTGTTTTGCTGCGGTTGTAGCAATTACAAGACAGGGAACAATGAGAGTGGATCAGCTGAAATGCACCCGTAACTTGATTAAATACCATCCCCTGTGGTTTTGAACATTGTTGGGATTATTTGAGGTCGTGTAAGTACATAACTCAACGAATGTGCCACATAGGTGAGGTCATTTTTGGACATTCTAATACAGAAACATAATATGCCTTTGAGTTGTGCATCAATTTGAAACCTCACCACATTCTGTTAAAAGATGGAATAAACATGACGTACGACCATAATTCTACTCAGTCACCGCAGCCTGATGCATTGAGCACAAAGGCAGGAAACACTCTTGATAGATCAGTCAGACACACAGTTGACACAGAAACACAACTCATTGTACTCTCACACTATAAATAACTCCAACAAGTCACCAGGTTAATTTTTTTTATTTGGTACACAAAGAGAGACGTGGCAAAGTTTTCACCTAAAGAGCTTCAATAGAAACCAAAACAGTCACTTGCCTTTTCAGTTTGTCCTGCTTTTCAAACTGATGACAATCAAACTGTAATCACAGATTTGCAGAGCTTCCTAGTTTTCTCCCAATTTTTACATCAAAGAATTCATAAATTAGCATCTCAACAATGGTCTTCCCTGAATAGTTGCATCAATCATGTCAATTGTAAATGAAAGTGAGTATAATTTTTGTTCCTGTTTAATCCAAAGTAATTGTGCATAATTAGCACTTGCCACCTTAGTTGTTAAAACATGTTGTAACTGGAAGCAGCAAAGCAACAAAGCAGCCAGATGTTCTGATCTTTTTAATCCATGCCAAACATTTATATAACATAATTTGTCCCCGTTTTTCAGGCTGAAATGATCACATTAAACAACTTATGGTGTCAATACTTTCTCACACTTACATCATGTGTAACATTATTTCAAGTCTTAGCACCACCTTTCTCGCTGTGAGTTAAATGATGAACAATGATGTTCAATTATGCACATGATTTTTAGACATGTAGACATTAATATGACACTAAATTTACAGCCATAGCTGAAATTAAAATGTATCATTTTAATCTGAAAAATATTGTTTTCCCATTGTATTGGTTTATAAAACAAACAAACAAGAAAATTTCAGTCTCACCATCTCTTTTCACACATTTTACACAGAGGAGGGAGTTCAGACAGCAGAGCAGATGTACCAGGTCAGAAGTTGTCACCACAAAGCCTTATGTGGGCTAAAAAAGTGAAAATGTTACAACCATCAACATCTTTTTCTAGCGCCAACAGTAGTCCGAAATCTTTCCTGCCACCTTTTGCTGAGTAAACAAGGCAGCTGTCACATCCACTAGACTTCACCGCTCGCATCCCTGCTATTTCTGTGTTTTAGTTTTATTTTCAAAACGTGAGTAATTGCAGCTGAGCGGGTACACCTGCCCCACATTCCCCAGAATGAGCACCAAACACAAGTGCTTTCCGACAGATACGGAGTAAGCTTCACTTTGTATCCGAGTTCACTGAGTCAGGAGGATATTTCTAGGTCAGTGAAACAGACAAGTCGTAGTATGCATTTCGGATGTACCGTACATCTTGGCCCTCCCTCAGAGATGCAGAGAGTGTGTAATGCTTTATTTAGCTGGGTTATCTGTCAGCTCTTTGGAGAAATCTTGTCCTTGTTTCACGTTTCATCTGTTATTCATGATAAAACCAACATGCAGGTGTTAAATGTTTTATCCTTTAAATGAGGAATTTAAAATGAACTCTATTTTTAGCCTGAATAAAGCAGTGAAACTGAGGATACAATGCACTTCAAAATCAGCATATGCTTGAAATTCTTTTTTTGAGAGGAATATTTCGTAAATTGTTGCTAAGTACATTTACTGTTAAAAAACCATTAATCAAAGCCGTTAATTTGATTTTAGGACTGACAGCACAGTTCAAAAGTCTAAAATTGGCTGCCAACAAAAGACTACAATCACATAGAAGACTGTTATGTATTTTTATTGTATATTATATATTTTTTTATATTTTTGAATAGTCTTTATTGTTTTTTGAATACTGAATTACTGACAAACCTACCAAAAGTCTGGAAAAAAATGGGCTCTGGAATTATTTAGAGCCCAGTTGTGAGCATTGTTGTGTTTCTTCAGTGTCATGCATTTACATAATAGTTTCTGGAGAGGGGAACGAAACTATGTCAAATGTAAATCCAACATTGATGAAAAGAAGAAAATATTAATATATCAGGTGATTACAAATGTTTGAACTTATATTTACATTTAATTTGCCAGACATTGAAATACATTGGTTTTTCAATAATCAGGCTTTTTTTAAACAGCTGAATTAACACAAATTATTCATCCAAAATCTGCAGATGCAACTTTATTTAATGCACAATATGCATTAGAGCAGAGTTCATACAGAGACTGGTTTCTGAAATCAAAAGCATGTAAATTACTTTTGTTTTTTCCGGGGCTAGACCACTGAACCCCTCAGCCTGTCATTACTGACTTCTGTCAGTCAAAAACAAACAATAATTGATCAAGGGATAGCAATGATTATCCTAAATAATAAACCTGCATAATACAGAATGTGGAAGTAATAAAGACAATAAGAGAGAGGAGCTGAGCTGATAGTGTGAATGGAAAGAAATTGAATTGAGCTGCACTGCCCTCATCAGGGCTTCACAGCAAAGACCTTATCTCATGTATTGGGAGATTTAGTCCTTTGTCTGCAGATTAAATAGATTGTGTATTCAGGGTATTATGGTTGGCAGAGCCTGTTGGACATGCATAGAGCTGTGTGAAGTGCTTTACTTAGCTTATTGATGCTATTCTGGATAAGCTTCAAATGTTGCCCATGGAGAAGAAAAGAGTCTCCCTCTGCTGGTTCAGTTGTCTAATGCTTCTCATGAAGAGTTCTCAGACTATGTTGCTGTGTGTTTGCTTTCAGAGTTTACCAAAACAGAAAAATGGGAACACACCCATAAAAATCACCACTTGTGGTCACTTGAGCCACTAATAACCTTTTAATCTAAATAATTTTATTCGGTATCAGATAAAACTGAATAAACTTGGGTAGCTATCAATGAAGGTGTAGTGCTACAAGTAACATTATTACTAGTTTAACTATATATCTTAGTAGAGGAGTGGTAGCATCACTGTTCAGTGAATCAAATATCTTTTCAGTAGCTCAGCTCTTCAACTGATTGATTGGTGCAAATGTGTCACACGTACAGCTTCTTATCTGCATGTTTTAGTGTCATCACTTCAAGTGCTGATAACATTTAAAAGGTGGAATAAAGTTTTCCATAAACTTCAGCCTGTTCAAACAAAGCGTTTTACTAGACTGAACTTTTTACAACTTTGCTACTAAAACCTTACTTTGATTACACCCCACCCATTACAATATGATGCCACTAGAGGGAGACATTGACCTGTTTAAAACTAGTGATTCAACATCTTCTCCATTGAAAGTGTAAACTGTTCTACTTTTAACCAGAGTTGAGCTTTTGTGTTATATTCAAGAGATAAGACTAGATATGGTGAGTGAGTACCTGTAAGTCACATTTTTCTCTCTTAACTGCTCTGGTTTTAAGTGGCAAAAAGTCAAAAATAGTTGCTCCAAGCACCCAGGAAATGATAATCACCACCTTGGAATAAAGACTGACATCATGCAGGTCTTCTCTCAAATTAAGTTCACATATGAAATTAAATGTATACAAAAATAAAATGAAACGATTTCTAAATTAAGAGCAAATCTTTACTCAATATTTTTAAACCTCCTTTAGTCATCATCATTCTAAATGTAGATAGAAATCCAGCCTAAGTGTTATTTACTTAGTTTAATAACCACGAGGTAAAATATAGCTTTATTACAAAGATGATGATTGGAATCAAGTTTGACATGGAAGGATATGAGACAAAAAATGCGAGTATAGGAGATAATTAAGTGGCATTTTCCCTGCAAACACATAACTCAATATCATTATGTCCAAAGCTGATACTGCATTGTGCCAATTAAGTATTCTTACTACAACATACAGTATCTCTGAAGGATAGTGAGTGAATTATGGATTGGATGAACTCTCCTTTTACACTGCTGGAGAAATGTCAATGTCAGTCTCATCAGGTTTAATTGAAGGAAGTGTGTCAAATTGCACTGCATACTTGTTAAAAAGAAGAAGCTTTGAACAGAAAAACACTGAAAACACTCATATAGATAAAGTATCTCAATAACATCTTAGACTCCATTTGTCCATCCTACCTTTCCTGTTCACGGCAGAGATCATCTTATCTCTTACCTTCCCTTGTTTCTTTCAAAACCTCTTTGTCTGTTTGCATGTATGTGTATATGACTGCTTGTGTGTGTGTGTGTGTGTCTGTGTGTGTTTGTGAACAGCACATATGCAGGGCTTTTTATCCAGACTGTGGCAGGCCAGTCTCAGTGGAATACACTGTGACAGACCCTCTCTGGCTGAAGAAAAGATGGAGTCTGCTGGCACAGAAAAGCCCGAGGGACAATTTTTTTTCCCACTCACTCCACTTTTTTCTTTCCTTCCGTTTTCTTTTTGCTTCGTCATATGGCTCACACACACTACCGGAGTCTGTTGAATAACACATTCTCTCCCCTCCTAATATGAGAGCGTGCACGGACGCATGTGTGCGCATGGAAAGACACCCACACACTCCTTATCCTAATCTCTCTCTTGCTTTGAACACTGACTTTATCCCATCTGACTGAGTGACTCTTTATACAGCCTCTCTGCACACAGTCTACAGGGATGCTAATAGGAAAGAGTTGACTTCCCTTGGAGCTTTCTGTGGCAATAGGCTGAGTGAGTGGGGAATATGCTGCCTGTGGATGTAATGCTTCAATAAGCCAAAGACATGATATGAGGATCTGATTCCATGACTCCAACATCCAGCTGTTTTTCATTTCCCTCTTCCCTTTCTCTGCTTGCAATTTGACTTTGCCAGCCGTGTTCTAACATTAATCCTCGTGAAAGGGGTTCGGGGATGACTTTTTTTTTTTTCCTTTAGACAGGTAGCAAAAATCATCTGCTCTCTGTTAGTATCATTCATAACATTACCACAGTATGACAAAATTCTCAAGTGGAAGCTGTACAGGGTTGTTTTCTGCTGTTGTTTGCTCTCATGGGAGTTTCCAGGTTGAGTGCCTTGCAAAATAACATTTTCAAGAGGAGTTGTTTCTTTGTTTTTTATTAAAACATGATATTTATTAATTTTCCATAATATGAGTTAGGCTTTGTGCACATTTTGGCAAATATTTTTGAAAATGAAGCTTTATCTCTGCATTTTGGCCTCTCATCCACACACAAACACAGCTTTAGGTCACTGAAATAAGATCTATTAGAAGACTCCGACCAGAGTGAAGATATTAAAAAAATTATGTTTGCAGTATTGTTGTGCTCAACAGAGATTTTGACCTGTGACAACCATTTATGCATCATTATCTTCTTTGCTGACTTTAGGCAGTATAGTACCACAGGATGCAGGTTTTTGAATTGGAAGCATTCAAACCTCCAGATGCAGTTAGCCTATAAGTAATAGCTTATTTTTTTGGCTTTGATTGGCCAAAATGTCTTTAGGGTCTGAGTTATATTGCTGCTTATTGGTGTGGCATGCTGATGACTGCACTTCAATTGTCTTTTTAAATTTTCATTTTGATAAAGATTATTGAAGAAGTGCTTGCGTGAACATAAGTTTTTTTACTGCAAAAAAGGAAAACTTTAACTCAAAAAAGTAACCTTGTTCGTGTGGACAAGGCCTTAATCAGTCTGAAATTGAGCCTGTAATTTTTAGGGAAGTGTGTAACTGTCTAATTAAAAACTGTCTGTCTCAAAATGCTTCCTGTTTCTTGCTAAAAATGAATGAAATTTAAAAAAAAACCATTCAAATTAAATACAAAATGGGTCCAAAAAAATAGATAATTCAGGACAGAACAAAACAGAATCTAATCATATTTTATGACCACAAAGCAATAAATCACTAGAAATCAGGCAGCCCTCGGAAAAAATGGAAACGACTATCAAAGCATCCAGAGGTAATTAAATGCAACTGTCGCCGTGTGGGGTGGAGACATGCAGCGTCTTGATGTGGGCAGTGCGTCTAACCAGCAACATGTGATTGACACCAGATCTGACGCTTCACCGAGTGTCTCATCTCATGCCACATACATAAACAAAGTCACACATCTGACATGTGCATCTCTCCGGTCTAAGGACACAGTCAGGGAGGCGGAAACAGATGACTGTGATTTCAGTTTGCGTGGGCAGAACTCACTGTCATTTCTGGATCTAGAGAAAGAAACGTTTGGTTCCAGCTGAGAAGTTACATCCACACCTGCAAACTGTCATTCATCAGTAGACCGGCCTAGATTGTATTCCTGAGTCCCTCACTGTCCGTTGCACTGTATATATGAGCTGCTGCCCACACAGGACGTGGTAAACAGTTCTGCTGAAATCCCTTATTGGATTATACAGCACCTCGAAACTTGTCAAATTCATTTGAATATCAAGTAGAATGTAACTGCTCCAGTTTAAATGAAAACACTTCTGCATTTTAGATGAAAGTAATGTTACATAACACTGAATCTTGTCAGGGGAGAATGTCTGTGTCTCAGATATGTGTGGTAAAGTTCAAGCTGTGCTTCCTGGAGGAGCAAACATACTGTATGTTTAATGCATCTCTGAGGCAGAAATGGACTCCAAAAATGAATGCATATAAAGATTTCAGTAAAAGATGAGCATCTGCATCCCATAACCCAGTAAGATTGCTATGAAACTACAAATTCAGTCACTCTAACGATCCATTTAACTGAACTACTAGCAACAATGCTGCATTTCAAGACAAGCAGCATGGAAAAGCGGATCATTCGCTGAGTTTGTATTCATGCCACCATCCTCCCACAATTGTGTCTCTTGCTGTTGGCATCTTCTGTCAAGTGATATTCTGTTCTCAACACAATCTTATTTAACAGTTTCAGGGTAATTTGTTGAAATCCGCTAAAGGTTTTATTAATTTTAAGAGCAAACACAAGTGGAGTTTGTGCTTTCATGCTGTTGAGCTTGTGGAAAATTTGAATTAAGCATTCATTATGTGTCTTAAATATTAAAAAAACACTTTTACGAATGCAGTTTCTACCCACTTAATAGATTATAATTTCCCTAATGTCAGCGTGCTATTTCCTCTCATATTTCCTCTCACACTGTATTTTGGCATAAAATATGACATTTTATACAATGCATATCATACTATATGGAACCATTCCCCAATATTTAAGGCCCAATCAAGACAATACAAAAAAGTTGCACCCTACTCTTCATTAATGTTGAAGTACTGTGTTTTTCCTACACTAGATGGGGCTGTCCCATGACAAAAGTGTCAGCCAGCCAACAGCAGGCTTTTGTTACCACCTTTGGGCTTATTCAACCAGCAGTGTTAAGCATGTTTAGCTGTACTGCAGAGCTTTGATTGTGTGATTTGCTGTTCACAAAGCTGAGGGTTTCTGTTCACTTCATCATCATTTATAAAAATCAATCAACACATGCCTGCACATAGAGTTTAATTATGAACAGTGAACAAGGCTCTCTGTTTTTATATTTGTCAAAGTTAATCATTGTGGCCATGCAGCAAGAGTTGATTAGATTACCATGCACTGGATTACTGCTCAGTGACGATAATAAAAGTGGGCATGATGGTCACTGTAATGAGCATGGTTATTCCTTTTTTTTTTCTTTGAGCTGTTATACTCTATGTTAATGTGTGATGAACTCTGAGAGGACCTCACAGTGTTGGAAACACATGTTCTAGTTGTCCAGATCTCCAAGCTAAATACAGTGGATGCCATCATCTTACCAGCAAGAGACTTTTCCATTTCACTCAGACACAAGCAGCCTGATCCCTGTGATGTGTTTGTGTCTAATGTGATATTACTGAACCTGATGGAGAAAGCAAATTACAACACCTTGCCATCTAATTCAGTGCATTAATCCTTGGCTTCCTGTAGAAGTCATCCAGAACTGATACCATTAACTTCTGATTAAACATGTTCAGTGGCTGTGCAAGTCAGAAACCGACACATTTGAATGTTAGGAAGGAGAGAGCACCTTAAAAAACAGATTGAGAAATCTGCTTTCCTATTATTGGATGTGTGCTGGAGGTCAGAAAATTTGGGTAGCAATAGAAAGGCATCAGGTAGAACGTGTGGAGTAATTAAGTGAGATAATCCTCACATTCTGCTTTTTAGTGGAAACCCTAAAATTTGCAGGAGACCTCGAGGGCTCATTTTCTCAAAGCGCAGTGAGCTGTGCAATGAGAGTAATTACCAAATCCCTTTTTACTTTCGCAGCGCTTTTTGTAGAGTAAAAGAGCAAATTTTATGGTACCACACAACATTGTTTGGATTGTGATATTTGCACTGATTTAATTTGCCTATTCAGGTTTTTATCAGCGGTCGGAACAAAGAATGAAATGCAGCTCATGCATTTTACATAAGCTCTTGTCGTTCTCGCACAGTATAGTCACATTTTTTTTTTCTGCTTTGTGTATGTACTTGAAATAAACTCTGGGGAAGCTATAGATAGCACTTTTTTTTTGTTGTGATCTGCATAAGTTGAATCACTTTCAGATAAGGAACTTGGATGAGTAGCAGCTCTGTGTTGAAAGTCACCTTTCTAAGCTGCAGCTATCAAGGCAGTTTTGTTATAGTCTGATACGTTATTGGTCCCTGTTGACACTGGATCTTCCCAGTTTGTGTTTCAATTATTTTTTAATAACTTTAAAAATGTCAAACAGAAGTCTTTTCATGATAACTGAACTGGTTTGCTCAAATTTGTATATTGTGTGTTTGTACAGTTGTTAGCCCAGTGGTGGAAATACTATGAATTCTGACATAATCCTCATCAAATTAAAGGTCTGTGTTCTGGGGGAGGAGACATTTCCTGTGGCAGCTCCTGGGCGACATGAGGAGGTGGGAACAGGAGGGTCAGGTCACTTCTAAAAAAAACTGGCTTTGTATGGTCTAATGTAGTCTATCAAAAACGCTCCCTGTGGCATGAAATGGGTAAATTTCAAAGTGATAACAAAGGCAGCGGCGCAGGTCAGTCATTGCCCGTGGCGCAGTAGGAGGCAGAACGGAGAGATGGGAGGTCACCATACTTCAAAAACATGAGAAGAGGAAATTGGATGCGTGGGATTGAGTTAGGGATGTGGTTTTTGCAGGGACATGGCAGCAGGCTTGTGTAGGGAAGTGTTGAGTGGGAGCAGCTAACATGTGAAAAACTCTTCAATGACAGTGTGCTCGCTTGGCAAACCACAAGGCCAAGAAGACAGTCACATATATCATTTTCATAAGGAAACAGAATCCAAGTCTCCTTCTCTACTTATGTGGTTTCCCCCAGTGTTGTTTCTAATTACAGGACTCTGCTCTACAGAGCAGGATTTCCATAACCAAACAAATAAAATCTGAAAACTGGATGATACATATTTATTTATGAGCTTTTTAAGCTTTACCATAGCTTCTTTCACAGATATACGGTGCTTGATGACAGATCTTAATGAGAAACATTGGTAGACCTACAATAAAACTGTGGCTTATAACAATTTATGTGTTGAAATATAAAGTCAGTGACCACTTATATGGTTGGACTATTTTATATTTTGTTATTGCCCAAAAGTCTGTAAAAGCCTCTGTGCAGTGGATCCCACTGTTCTGAAAATTGCCTATAAAATGTTGTTTTCTTGAACAGATTGTGAATAACAAACTGTCCCCACTTCCCCGTTGCCCAGTGGCTCATTTTCAATGGAAATGACGGAGGCTGGTGATTAACATGGGAGCCATATTGCATCCTTAATGATTCCTGAGTTTGTGTCTCCTCGAATCGGCCAAACCCGGAGCAGATGGCCCCATGGGTGACACGCTCACAGTGCCTGTGACAACTTTGAGAAGTAAGTGTGTGTGTGAGTCAGTTTACATGTGAACATTTGTGTGTATGCCACTGTGTATTTACAGTGTGTGTTTCTTTTTCCAACGTTTGCTCCTGTGGGCCATCGCTTTAAATGAGATTGTGTTCTTAGTCAGTCAGTGTGGTTACATAAGAATGAGAATATCCAGTTTTTCATTTGTATGTCTGTGTGACTTGCCGCTGTTTAGAAGTGTGTGTGGAGTTAACCTTGGGTCTTGGGAGGATGTGTATGCTTCCTGTCAGTAGATTTTTTTCCCCATCTACATCAAATGCAAGTAAACAGGCACTGGGGTCTTTACATCTACATCACTTCCTCTCTGCTTGTTTGCTTGCAGTCTGCTAGCAGCTCCTCTGTGTTTGACAGAACTGTGACTGGCAGAAAGTGCTACAGGTGTTGTACAGTGTGTCATCCTAGCCTCTAGCTCATAAACCCCCCCAAGATGAGAGACTTGTTGACTTGTTGTTGAGAGATGCCAGACATGACAAGACGGTGACAAAAGCCAAAATGTTGATATTTAAAGACAGCATCTGTTGCCTACACCTATTTTTCAGATTTCTGTTAAGCACACAACATGTATAGACTGGCATGTACAAATATGCATACACATTTAGATTTGAATGCTGGATCCATACCACTGTCACTGGATAGAATAATGAATCAGAGGATATTTTAAATGAAATAATTATCTTGATTTGTCTCTTTCAAAGTTGACACAGCTCCAGTAACCCCACAAGAACTAATTATGCAACCATAAAAAGAGCAATGGAGCACCAACCCAATTCATATAAGATATTAGATCAAGAGAGAAGAACGGAGGGGTGATGGGATGGAAGAAGGGTAGTTCACCGTTAAAAAAAGAGTCCTCGCTGCAGCGGCAGGGATTGGGGTCTGTTCCAGACACTTTGCCACTCACTTTGCCACTTTTTTTTCTCTCTCTCCCCTTGCTTTTCTGTCTCTTTCCAACTGAAACTGTTTAATAAAAGAGAAGGCCTATAAATAATATTACAAAATTAAAGAACTGTGACCTGAGGAGGAGAGACGGCCTATCAACACTTCAGAAGAAAGTGCTGATAGAATTGTTGGTAGGGTTCAAAGAGTAGATTCTTATGCTCTACAAAGTCAAATTTTAAAAAAAATGTTAAAATTTGAGAAATGAAATGTAAAATGACATCATTTCACTGTTGTTGATGTTTAAATGCAAGACTGTAGCAATATTTTGAGACCCATTTGCGATCCAGATTGTAATGTGTATGTAAATTCTGGCATTACTTTCACACTTGATCTCTTCTCTTGTTCTCCTTCTCTCAAGGTTCTCTCCTTCACTTTTTTTTACTATCATTCATTTTTCTATCTCTTCTCTCATCTCTCCCCAGTTCCTTTCTTCAGTCCCATGTTCCACCCACCTTTCCCTGGATGCGATCCCGGCAGTCACTGCCAGCCTCCCAGGCATCTCCACTGTATTTTTTTTTATGTTTGACTTCTCTGGCAATAAGACACTCTGGGACTATGAACCAGCACAAAACTGCTCTTATTTTGTCGTGATGTCAAAGAAAAGCGTGATCCAACAGAGGGAGGGGGAAAAAAAGAAAATAAAGAGAGCTGCCCGAGGTGTAGAGTTGCCTGGCAACAACTTCCCACTTGTGTGGAAGTTGGCCTTCATCAGATTGCAGCCAGGACATTTAGAAATACTCCAGCATAAACTACAGTTTCCACAAACTGTTTTAAGGCAGGAAAAGAGGAAAAAAGAAGGAAAAGAGTAACTAAAGAAGGAGATGTTGTCATCACATGGTGGGACCAGCTTTGATATTTGTATTTGGGCATACAGCGCAGACATTGGCCTTCTTTGTCTACATCTTTTAATCTCTTTTTGCCTCCTTTAGCCTCATGCAGTCTGTCATGCCGACAGCCGCTCTTTGATTGCCAACCCTGACCCTTTCTGCAGGGTAAGGGGGTTGAGATTGCACTGGGAGGTTAAGGACTGTATCTGGATTCAGAGGGTGGAACAGGTCTTCACTTTTCCACAGGTCACTCCTGCTGTGAAGTTTCTTAAGAAGCTGCAGTGAATTCATTCAGCATCTGAGTCTAGCTCCCAAAGTGATGCAAGAAGAGAGGTCAGGTGTTTGGTTCTTCTGTATTTCTCTTTTTCAACTCGAAATCTGAGGAAAAGATCAGCCGGAATAGGGAAATTTTCATTCCTCATTCCCCAGGGGTTTAATAAAAGGCTTTATTATGGATCCCTGCTCAAAGAGTAGAAGAGGTTCCAGTCCTTATTTTCCACATTTTTGCTTTTTTCCTTTTTACCTTTTTTTGTGATAATGTGTTTCATCTGTATTGAGCTGCATTGCTGACTGAACTGTGAGATTTCTTTTCTTTATTTCCTTCCATCATTTCGGTACTTTTCTTTTTTATTAGTCCAGAATGAGTGTAGCCACTAAATATTTTACTGCCACTGAGGCCCCTGGTTACACCAATAAGGAATCTCATTGTATTTGAGTGTCCTAAGAGTTGCATAAGTTAGTTAGTTATCACCTCTGCTGGTGAGGTAGATGATGCTGCTTTGGAGCTTCTGTTGATGTCATAAGATGGAGATAATGAGGTCATTCCCTGTCAACTGCTAGTAAGCTCACATCTGTTTATGTATGTATGTTTATGTATATGTGGATTATTATTATGATTATGTATAAGTTATGGATCTTAATTTTATTAAACACTGTCTTGATTAAGTTTCTTTAATGGTTATCCAGCTATCTAAGCTATCTAAGCTGGATAACCATTGATGGCAAATACTCCTCAGAGTGTGTGTGTGTGTGTGTGTGTGTGTGTGTGTGTGTGTACCTCAGCTACACAAATAACAAATATGACATAAATATGATAACCCAAATAAAAACCCAACTCACTGAAATGCATCCTTCCTGAAAAAATTACTTGGACCCCGTGACTGATCATTAACACACATTAAAGACAGAGACTTGAAGAAATAGGCAGTAAGTAACCAGTTATTTGATTGAGCCGTATTTCCTGCTTCAAGTCACGTATCCAGGTTTGGGTCATGGTGGCAACAGATCAGGCTGTGTGGCCTCGATGGACTTTCCCACAGCGATGTCCCCCAGCTCCTCCTGGCATTTAAAGGGCAGCTGGGATGTGTAATCCCTCCAGCTCTGCTCCAGGGTCTGTTCGAGTTCACTCATGCACACTCTGAAAAGGAAGCACCTGGAGGGGGCAACCCGGTGCTTAAACCACAGAAAGCTGTTGCTCTCAGTGATGAAAAGCAGTGGCTTGATGCAAAAGTTCTCTCAGTTTGCTGCACAGTTTCTCTCCATGACAAGAATTGAGAACAGCTTTCACACTGTGAGCCACCAAATCTGTAATTGCTTTGAAGTTCAGCTTTCTCCGCCACCACAGCCCCTCACCATGCCAACACTAGTCGAATAAAATGAGTTGTAATTCCAAATCTCGATAATCAGAACAGTAAGTTTTTCAATAACTCAGCTTTGGCTTTCAAGTTGCCACTGTTGATTTACAGTTGTAATATTTTTTTAAGCTGTTTTCTTCTTTGCAGTGAGATGATAGTGAAGGCAATTCAAGAAGACTTTTAGCACTGAAAGATAGTGTAAGTAATACATGTACATCTGGTCACATCAGTGTTTTGTGAAATTATAGTGAGAATAACATTTTGAATACATGTTTTAATAGTTGGTAATTAATGAAGATTTAGTATTTGAAATAAAAGAAACAATCCAATAACAGCAGATATGATTGTTTACTCTCTGCAGTTCTTGGACACATTAAGAATTTAGTTTGCTGCACTGATGAACTCAAAGTATCTCAGCCTGTCAAAGTTATTCAACAAACAGACAATGTGCTTTACAAAAAAGTTGTGGGGAAAGAAGACAGATGAGGACATCTTCATAGGGAGAACTGAAACAATCTGATGTCTGTTGATTACTTCTTTTTATTGATTGCAGTAAGGAAGCATGGTCACGTGTTTTAGTAACTAGACTTGGTTGGAAGGACTAGTATTCTTCAACTGTTGGTAGGTTTCCGGACAGAGAGTTGAAAAGTTTATAGATGGCCTGGAGAATCTGGCATGTGTCCGCAGAGATTATATAAAACTGGATTGCAGAATGTCAGTTTCCAAGGCAACTGTATTTTTGTGTCTTTGCTCTCATTCCCATCCATCAGTTCTCTCACTACACTTGGCCATTTTTGTCAATTGAGGGCTCTGTGTGTTTGTAAGCTTTTGTCATGGCTGGTTAAGTGTCAAATGGAAAACGTGTCTGACAAAGGCTGTGATTGCACAGGAAGACATGAAACAGTGAAAAAGCGGAAATGAGTTCTCTGTGTGAGGTAATAGCAAAGACTGATGCACAGAGAAGAATGGAGGGAGAGAGAGAGGAGGAGGAGAAAATGTTTAATTGCTTTCCTATTTTGGCAAGTACTCCTCAGAGTGTGTGTGTGTGTGTGCATGTATGCATCCTCCACTGCGTTCTCACTTTGTATACTGTCCCTGCAGATTGTATGAGTTGTTAATGGACTGCTCAGAAATTTCTTTATCTCCCAGACAATGCTGCTTAATTACTTTTCCAACAACTGTGTCACCGTCCGAATTAAAGACGGAGATATTGAAACTGAAAGAGGAAAGGTTAAAAGAAAGTAATTAATGTTCAGCAACCCCATAAAATGTTTACTGTGAGCACTGAAACTGGCCAACAGTGGTTGTTGTTATATTTCAGCCATGGAGGTGCAACTCCAAATACAACTGCGGCCAAAAACCTTAATATTGAATAATAGTAATAATAATACATTTTATTCAGCGCCGCCTTTCACGGCACTCAAGGACACTTTACACAAGATTAAAAACATAAATAACTCTTGTACAGTTTTCTTGGCCTTTTTCTGATTTAGCCTTGCATGGTTTATACTTGGTTGTTTTACATATGAGGCATGTGACCACAACATTTCTACCTTTGCCTTATTTCTCTAATACGAGTTTTACAGTCTAGATCACCAGCATAACAACTAAAATTAAGACATGCAAGAATCATATTCTATAGGAATTTCAGTATCAGTGTAATAGTGAGAGTCTGTTATAATTATAAAGGGGGCACTATGAAGGTGAAGAGTAGCATGTTAGAAACTCATAGTGTGCAGATGTGCAAAAAATTCAAAAATATACACATAATGATATAGTCTGATGCATACTAGTAAGTCACATTTGAAGTTCACGTCATAGCACTTTGCTCTGTTTGCATAATTTCTGTTAGTTACATATTCTAGTTCACAGTGAAGGGAAGTTAATTTTCGCTGTAAACCCACACGTTTTCACACCAAGTGTGCTCTGCGTGTTGCAGACAAATACAACCCGTTTTCGCTTTCAGATGAACGTAAGAAATATGAATGATTGAGGAATGTTTGTATCAGAGTGAGCAAACCTTTTTAATTGGCTTGGTTACTTTCACAGTTTATTTAATATTTTAGCCCTGGTATGGTGTTCAGGTCTGTGGGACCCGTTTTCAGTGTTTACTAGAAGAAAATATTATTTTTGTCTCATCTCCAGGCTCATTTTTTTTGAAGAATATGTTGAAAAACACATTTTCATTCATTAAATATTGTGCAGCTCCTCTCCTCACACAGACACACACACACATATGTTTATATTATATAAGGCGTTTGTGTCTAGTGGACGTAAGAGTAATATAAGTGTAGAAAGGTTAAAAGGGTTTTTAAAAAAAGGGATTTTACCTTCACTGTTGTCCTCTCGATTGGGCCTTGTGTTAGTTTTCATGTTTCTATGTATTTGCAGCCTGATCATAGATTAAACGTGACACACTTCACCTTTTTTGTGGGTATTGATGCCAAACGTGCCAAATTTAGTCTCATCGCCAACCCCAATACCAACTACACCTCAGCTGACACACACACACAAACCTCCTGTCCATAAAGATTCTTATTTCTTTTCAGATCAGCAAGAATCACCTCCCAGCTGCTTTATGGACCCATACACACACACACATACACACACACACACACAAATATGCATTCACTCTTTTCTGAAGTGTGTGTATCTACAAATTCCCCACAGAAATCTGCACAATTTTATTTTAAAACATTCTAAACATTCCAAGTTTTCTCACACTTTCCTCCACCTACTCTGTCTTAAACTGTGAGATAGGCCAGAGAATGCATTTGGATGGTACTATCAATCTTACACCACTTGGCAAGCAAATATGAAACGTTACTCTCCTGGGAAATTAGCCTCTCACTCCCCTCATATTTTTCAGGCACGGCATGAAATGATCCCCTCTGCTGTCCAAGCTGCAAATGCGTTGTTTTCTCAAATGTACTGTAGAGAAATAAACAAGTATTATCTGTCAAATCCTTTCATTAGACTAGAAAAAAGCTTTGGGATCCCATCGCATGGCTGATGAGTCACACATTTGCCACCCACCCCCTCGCCGGACAGTCATGGTCACGTTATGTACCGGTTAACATTTTTCTACTTTTTAGCTCAAGGCGTTATTTTTTCAGTCAGTGGTTAGAAGTGCAGGGGATGAAGGGACCTTGGTTGTATCCAGCCATCTCTCATATTTCAGCATTTGTAAAGCGAGGTAGTAATTCACTGTGAGATTCCTTCTGTGAACGTGAGAGGTGTCACGGTCAGAAGTGGCTGCCTTTGTGGGAGATCTGCGAGAAATCCTCCGTTAAAACCTTGAAAATGTCCATTTCCCATATTTCTGTTTCTCATGCAGAAAAAATTGCTATTGTACTAGGCATAACCACTAAAATTCCCCTGTTAACGGTAAAAAAAGTGATCAAATGTCAAGATATTTGACTTGAGTCAACAACAGCTTTGTAGCATGTGGTATTTAAACATTTCCAAGGCTTTAGGTTTCAATACCTTAGAATGTTTCCAGGCCAGAACAGCAGCAATGCACCGTTTTACTGAGGGGAAAAAAATAAAGATATGTAATAATTTAATGTTTGGGGATAATTATATTTAATGAAATAATAAAGTCTTGAATCGCAGCTGAAGAAAATAGTTGCTGAGCAACAAATACCTGTAGAGAAACTGTTGATTAGTGGTGTTGGAGCTGATTTAGCTGTGAGCTGTTACATATGTTTAAGTGTTGTTCTTAGGGTTCTTATGTAAACCAAGAGCTCCAATTATCTGTTTGATAATAAGTCTTCTGTGTGATGTTTTTGTTCCAGGAGTCCGTCCTGAAGTCCAGCTGGTGCACTTTTCACCCCTCCCACAGCCCATTCTGCAGCGCCGTTATAATCACCCTCAGCTAATTAAGGAGCTTATGATATCTCATTGAGTTGCCTGCAGTGTGACTTGTGCAGCTGTATCCAAACACTATTGATTGTGGCTGCTGGTGTTTGTATCTTATTTTTCCTGCACAACAGCCCCTCAGGCATTGAGGGCTATGATGAGTCATGATGAGGAAGGCCAAGGTTGACGTTATGTGGATTTTGTGTGTGTGTGTGTGTGTGTGTGTGTGTGTGTTTGTGCTTAAGCTTAAAGGTTTAATTCCTCTTAAATTTGACCCTTAAGTCATGCTTAATGTTATTTTTTATTTTCTTGTCATCATTTTAATTTATCTTAAAAATTAATTATATATGTTTACTTATTTTCTGTTGTTATTTTATTCTAAGTCATACAAAATTGATACAAAAAACCAAGTTATTTTTAAAAGCAACCATCAGGAAAACTCACAACACTTGAACTACCAGCACTAACAAGGTTGCAGAAGAGAGAGATTTGTTTTTATCAGTTCTTATCAGTCCCACTTAACATGTATCCAACAAAAGAAGGGGCATCTCGGATGAAAAAAAAAAAGAGGAGGGGGGAGGAGAACGTGAAGGACATGAGAGAAGGAGACACAGCTAGGTGGAACTGTGATGCTCTTCACAGCATCATGCTAATGAGGAGGATTATTATGTCCCCCCTCAGGCGGTGGAGGCAGACTGAGTGGGTGTGGGCGCAAGTGTTTCACTTTTGGCGGTGTGATTTGTGTGTAAGGATTTTATGTGTGTGTGCATGATAAAAGTGGAGACAAGAAAAGCTAACCTTTTGAAAGTGATTCTGTTTTGCTGCCCTGACATCTTCACTCTGTATCCACTTTATTAGGCTCTCATCCCTATTTATGAAAATAGCATGCTCCTCCAGCCACTGAGTCACACAAACAAAGGAGGTGTGTAAAGTATGCAGACTGGGTTAAGAGGCGTGAGTGTGTGTGTGTTCAGAGGTTAGAGGGAAATATGTTCATGGGTTATAGAGACATTTGCAACCACACACACACACATACAAATAAATTCATAGTCATGTGTACTCCTTTCCTCCTTACGCACACACACACACACACACTCTCTCCCACCCCCTCTCCTCATCCTCTCCTCTCTCCTCCGGTCCCCCTCCTCCACCACTCAGCAGCAGCCAGTGGCATGCTCCACTCGTCTTCGCTCCTCTCTTCCTCCCTCCCTCTCTCTCTCTCTCTCTCTCTCTCTCTATCTCCCTCTCTCTTGCTCTCCACTGGCAGCCTCAGCAGTCTCCACACCGGAGCTAGACACTGGTGCAGGGTTGGTCCATAACACGCGGTCCATCGTGGGTGGCTGGCTCCCGAAAAACGCTCATCATCCGAGTGGGTCTCAGTGTGCGGGTTGATCTGCGTGAGAATGTGCATTTGAGCATCTCTGGAGTGTCCTTTTGTATGGAGAAGCATGTGTGTGGAGTGAGAGACAGCGTGAGGATGCGTGGTGGGCAGGTGTTGTTGTGATCGGTGGAGTTTTCGGTGTACTATCATCGTGCTGTCTGCCTCCCCCCCTCCCCTCCCATTTGGTTATCTCTTGTGAGGGCAAAAAAAAAAAGCATCCTGCTGGGATGTCCACCTCGCCTGGTGCAACAGACGGGAGCCAAAGGAACTCTTGTAAGTGACTTTTTTTTTGTTCTTCCCTGGTAACTGGGAGTGGTGATGATGTGTTTGTGTTTCAATATGTCAGTTGCCTGTGTGCCGGTGTATGAAACCCACCTTTCTGTTTATTCAAAAGAGGGTCCTTAGTTTGTAGAGAGACCAAGACAAGACGGAGGATGCGTAGTTTAAGGCAACGAAACAACAAACACATTATATTATTATTCATGAAGACATTGCAAGTGAATTAAATATTCTTTTTATTGGCATTAGGTATGCAAAATCTGTCCGTGTGTGTGTGTGTTCAGGAGAATGATGATGAGTAGGACTAAAATTGCCTAGAGTTTATTGTGTAAGAATGTACAGTATGTATGAGGGAAGATAATATGCACAGTAAAGCTAAATGGGGTTAATGCATGCTTGTCTGTGCGTACTTTCACATGTGTACATGTTGGAGGGAGAGCTCGGGGAGATGTGTAATGTGGGAGTGTGTGGGAACATGCATGAGTCTGTTTACATATTCCCTGGAGCGCCTCCAGCTGTCGATCCATTGGAAAGGTGCTGTGCAAAGATTGACAGCCAGGCCAGCTGCATCTTTTCAGAAAGAGGAAGAAGTCTGATGACTTGCTGAATTCATTCACTACCGTCAAACTGAAGAGTATTTCAATTATCCTGGAAAAGACAGCGCAGCCTGTTCAACACAGGCAGGATTTAGTGCTACATCTTTGTTTCTGTTTTTCAGTTTCTGTGCTTCTCTATAGCTTGATGGGTGATTGTATAAGACTGAAACACTGTACTGGCTTGCTTTTAGCTGTGTGTGTGTACCTCCTATATATCATACTGTATCTGTAGCAGTATACTTGCAGGGAAAATGATAAAGGGATATGGCCACAATGTTATAGTGTGAAGTGTATCAGTTTATAAGTGGGTGTAAGAGTGTGGGACTGTTCTGCAGTTTATTGTTTGACTTCATTCTGGCCTTAAACAACACACATATACACTCACAAACACCCATACACACACACACACACACACACACTCACACACACTCACACACACGCACACTCACACACACACAAAACAAAATAAAATGATCACTGTACTGTAAGTGGGTGATTGATAAAATGATGTGACTCATTTTGACTCATCCCAGAGCTCAGTGGGAACATAACACTCAGAAAACCTCTGTGACACACACACACACACACACACACACGCGTTCACACACACACACACACACACACACATTGACTGCCTTGACTGAGGCACAGATCACATCTGGGAAAATGGGTCTCCTTTTATTGCTTTCATTATTATTGCACCATCCCCCTCCTCTCCCTTTCATTCCCCTTCTCCCCTCCGTTATTTTCTCTGTGTTATTTACTGCCCAGCCTTGCATATAACTCTTGGAAACCTTTTGTGTGTCTGGGTGATGTGTTAATGATCTGGCAGTGACACACCCACCCACCCACCGTAGACACAGTAGTGTGTTTATGGCTGTTATCATTGTGTGTGTAATTATGTAGCTGAGTAATTTGCCGGCTTATTGTTGCTGTTGTATAACTCCCTCTTCTCTTTCACATGTTTAGCTCTCGTTCATGGCTGCTTTGCTTTGCACTTGACCAGTTTGTTCCTTGTCAAGACACATCCATCACATTACCTCCTTATAGAGCAGCGCCTTCAAATGGAAATATCAAGTGGTTACAGGCTACGATTACTGATTTACTAACCGTAATGTTACATAACCAAATGCGGCTTCTGAGGAAACAAGTCAATAGTTTCAGCTGTAGGGGAAAAAAATGAAGATTAGAGTAGCTGAAGATTGGTCAAATGAGGAAAGGAGTGATGTAATCACTCACAGTAGCAATTTTTTAAATCATATTTGCATTTGAGGAGTTGTGAATAGTCCTTTGGTGTAAATATCAAGGGAACATGGCCAAACGCTGCCAGAATAGCCAGAATATTGTAAGATGTAAACTAGTTAAAACATCAGATAAAAGACCTACGTTGCTTATTTTGCTTTTTAAAAATTGCAACAAATGAGGTTTTGAAATTATGTAATGCCACACCAGTTGATACAAAAATAGAGCATATTTATGGACTATTTATGGAGTTGTGTTTAAAGGCAGCACTATTTTTAGAGAAGACAATCAGAAGCCTTTTTAAACCTCTTTTCCAGCAGCCTGACTCTGTGGTATTATCACAGTGAAATGCTGGTGCAGAGCTCTCTCTCTCTCTCTCTCTCTCTCCCGTTAGTTTGTGTCCTCTGTAAAGGAGCAACAGCAGGCACCTGCCACTGAGATGGATGTGCTGTGTCATCACTTCTCCTGCCAAATGATGGCTTGCCTCTCCTCTCCTCTCCTCTCCTCTCCTCTCCTCTCCTCTCCTCTCCTCTCCTAACCTCTCCTCTCCTCTCCTAACCTCTCCTCGTCTCCCTTACACCTCTGTCCGTCCCCACCTTTCTTTTTT
>JAQMCX010000019.1:1238760-1258990 GCA_029814765.1 Acanthurus leucopareius | reverse complement strand
TTCAGGCTCCTTCCACTGATATGTATGTGCTGTGTCTTCTCTTCTCCTGCATTATGATGTCTTGCCTTTCCTATCCTCTCCTATCCTCTCCTCTCCTCTCCTCTCCTCTCCTCTCCTCTCCTCTCCTCTCCTCTCCTAACCTCTCCTCGTCTCCCTTCCCCCTCTGTCCGTCCCCACCTTTCTTTTTTTCCCTTTTTTTTTCGCGCCTGGTTGCTGTACACATCTGCTCTCTTCTCTGCTGGTGTCTCATCTGTTCCTTAATCTTCTCTCCTCTGTATCCCACAGCCCTCCTCTCCTCCTCTCTCATCCTCCTTTGCTCTCCTCCCGTCTGGTTTATCTGGGTTCACATGAAATTTTAATTGCATGTAAATCAAAGCGCTGCAGATGTGATTAGTCTTTTGTGCTGCTTTAATGAGTGGGGTCTGGACTATTGAAATATGGTACAGTAGCTGGCTCCTGCGCTGTCTCTGACGGCCAAAGCCATGGGCAAACTCAACTTTTAATGCTGGCAGAAGAGCCTTTTTTTAATTCTTTCAAAGAAAGTTAAGTTTTCAGGGATAGAAAGCCAAAAGAAAGAAATACTTCGAGGTTGTAGAACATTTTTAATGTGAGTTTTCATGAAGTTTTATTGGTCTTCAATAAAAACCTGTATAAATATTCAGCTCTAGTCAGAAAACAGTATTGACTGGATTTTAAAAGTGCCCATTATTATAATATCAACTTACATTATACATGTGTAGGCAGGCTAATGATACGCCAAGTGAGAGTGGTTGACATTTTGAATGGCAATTAGCACTCAGTCTACTCATTCTGATAAGAAGTTGATAAGAAAAAGGGGAAACAGAGAACATAGCAGGAGTGTGAGATGTGACATTTAGCAGATGGCGGCACAGAAGGTGCTCAAGTGTTTTATGCTCAACCAAATATTTGTTTGTGCTAAAAAGTTTGACTACTCTCTGTAAGTGACATGGTTTCCATTAATTCAGAATATTTGAATCCAGTATTGACTTTTTATCTGGTGTGGAGACTTCGTGCATATGTGTGTGTGTGTGTGTATGCACACTTGCATGCTTTCATGTGTGCGTGCATACGATTAGCTTGCTAATTAGCATAGACAAACATTACTTGCGTAGCATGTTACACAAATGCTGCGTACACAAGCAGACACATCTTAATTTGCCTGTTCATTTTCAAGGAGTTCACGCTCCCTTTGAAAGCAGCAACGAAGGTCAAGACAGGAAATGAGAGTATTAATTTATCTTTAAAGATGGATTTTGTCTGAGGGATGAAAGAATCTTTGCTGTCAAAAGATGAAGTTCCGAGCAACGCTTGGCTTGATTCTCATTAGACATAATTTTCACATTTTAACCTTGACTGACTCTGCTTTTTTTGTTAGTTTTTGTCTCGAATGACATAAAAAGTAACTGTATCTGTGGGATAATGTGTCAGTGATTCAACTCCATGTGAAATCTACTCTTTGTACTGTATATGATGCATTCTCACACTGTTGCATAACTCTTGCATGTGTGCAGTTGCATAAATGTCAAATCATGCCCATGGCTAAAAATATGCACACACAGTTGCACACACAAGCACACAAACCATGACTATAAAGTTTTTACATGCAGACTGTGATGATATTTGTTTTGCTTGTGTTTGCTTCGTCCTCGTATATTTCAGGATTGCAGGGATATCAGCTCTGGATCATTATATCTCACCTCTACCTTTCTGCTCTCTTTCAAGCTTTTTTCCCTGCTTATTTTGTTTCCACTGTGTGTTGCCAGCAGTGTCCACCTGGCTGAACAGGTGTTGCTGGCAAACCCTGAACATGTTGTCTCCTCTCTCAACACTCATATTGTTTACTCAACTGTAGTGCTGCCTGGGTTTCCCAGCAATCTTTATGCAAAGAACATCCTTGTTCAATTAGATCAAGGGGAACAGTCTCAGAGCAAAGACGCTTTTGGGATTCAGCATGTTACAAAGAGCGCCACAGACGGAGAGGGAGGAAGGGAAGGAGACAAGGGGAGGAAGATGAGCGATAAAAGGCTGAGAGGGAGAGAGACAGAAGAGAAGGATGGTGGGAGAGGAGATGGTTGGGCGGAAGAAAGAAGACTGTGATGATGTTAATAGTCCATCTAGAGAGAGAGAGAGAGAGAGTAGGAGAAGGGTGCGCTAAAACGAGGAGATGAGATGAACAATGAGCAGGGAGAGAGGATGGCTGAGCGAAGAAAAGACAGCAGAGAAAGAAAGGAGCTGTGCGGCAGAGGAGGAGTAAAATGGAGAAGGCAGAGATAACAGGTGGAGGATGAAGGAGAGTGGGAGAGGAGACAGAGAATGAGAGTGACTCGAGAATAATAGAAAGAGAATATTGGTTAAGAGGAGGAATTAAAAGACTGAGCCAAACCAAGAGGCACATGACAGATAATAAAAAAAGAATAATAAAGGAGAGTAAGACAGGCCTCCACAATATCTGGGTGTGTGCTCTGCTAATTGGTGGTGGTGGTATGGAAGTGCACAGAGATCACAGACTGCAGCAATGGAGAATCCTTAGCCTTTGCTATCTGGATAAGAGGGCTTTTCATTCATTTTGAAAGACTGGAAACCAAAAAAAGCAGTAGGACCTCATCACATACAAGATGTGCTATAATTATTTCAACATATTGGTTGAGGCTAAATGTGTGAGGTTTAAGTGCAGATTGGCACATTTAATGCAGTGTGATTTCCAGTACAATAACAGTTTTTACGTGTGCAATATGTTTGTTGGCAAGTTTACTTCATAACACTTCTTATTTATTGTTTTGGTGAAGATACCAGTGCCACAGTTTTAATCAATTATTTTTTACCAGACATGTACTGTGGACAGAGGCTATCATTACAACAAATTAATGATTTTATCTTAACTCGTTGGAGGCCATGTTGCAACTTCTTGAACTGACTGTTTGCTAAACCCCTCCTGAGCTTATCGTCCAGTCACAGCTTAGCAACAGTAACTAGTCACAGGAGACCTGTGAAATGATAAAAATATGCTGTTCTTAGGAGGATGCTGAGCTTATCTCTTGGACTTTGCTTTGGCCTTCAGCCTCAGTCTTTTAGCAAGAAATCATGCATGTATTTATCAAGTACTATATATTTACGGCATCTTTTTATGGGATTTAATATGTTGAAGTATGAGTCAGGGGGAGATTTTAAGAAGTCAGAAATGGCCTCCTCAACCAACTTTTGGAGATAAGATTTACTTAATTAGCTAAGTAGCTGCTGCTGATCAAATCTGCCAGCAGCAGTTGTCACTTCAGCCTGTGCGATTGATTGTTGCTGGCTAATGAGCATCCTGTCTGAAAATCAAGTGCTCTCCATTGTTGATCTCATACATACAAATGGTAAATCTGCCACCCGCTGTCATTTTTAAATGCTGCTGTTTTAAGCCTGTCGAGCTTTCAGTTCTCCCACAGCACAAATGCAACGATAACTAAGCTGGACGGGACTTAGCAAACTGTCTTAGTTTATTATAATCAAAGTGAAATCATCGTCAGCGTTCCTGCAACTTGGCACATCAGGATTCCTGCTCTGTTGTTAGAAAAGTGGAAGCATATGAGCTTCTTGGTGATATTTCTGTTGATTTTGCTCAGAATCCACATGTCAAAGATCAGCAGACAGGCTACACTTTCACCCAGCTATCCATCCTTTAATATCCCCATGATGGTGAAGAATCTGCTTGGCCCCCTTTTTTTTTATCACAGCTAAGAATAAGCTCCCACTGCTCATCATCCTAAGAAATTATGTTCTCAGCAGCTCTGCATGACAAAAGAATAAATACTTGGACGGATCCACATGGAGCATAATGATAATAATTAAAGGGACATTAGTGCCTGGTATGTAATTTTATACATAAAAGTTATAGCAGTCGTTTTGTTTTAAAGTTACCTCAGCAGAAGAAGCAAGAGTCAGAGGGATGAATCCAAATTTAAGTCTGTCGGATGATTTCATGAACACCCACTCAAATGTGCCGGGGGATGATGTAAAACTGGAGGACCGAGATGACAGACTGTCTTAAATCATATCACAAACAATGACAAACAAAAATACACTTGCAAAATGCACGCAGTCACGCACACGCAGATGAACAAAGAGCATCACTCAGTCACATACAGACATCTATCTGTTGAAATGCAAAAAGCTATTTTCTAGTTAAAAAAGTAGCAGGTATAAACAGTGTTTTCCTCTCAAATCCCGGTCACAGATGGTTTAGATATTGCATCTTCTATCCCCATGTGATGTACCTCAGCGGGTGGGTTATCACTTTTTTCCTCTCCTCCCACTCCTCTGGGAAATGGAAGAAAAAAAAGAGGATGGAGAGAGAAGCAGCAGTTTGGTTTGACGGCCAGAGAGTTGCTCTAATTATCTCCATGGTTGAGCAGACAGTATTTACAGACTCAGACACAGAGTCTGTTAAAGGGTTTATACTTTCAGTTCCTGTGTTAAATGTTTTGCATTTGTGTTCCTGTCACCTTCGTGCTCCTGCAGAGTTTGCATGTCTGTGTGTACAGTAGAGGGACTTTTTTTTCTCTGCTCATCCCCAAGCTGAGGTAATCAGTGCTTCTGTGTCGTGCTGCTCGGGCTCCTATAGCTTTCTATCCAAGGCTTTCACCTGCCTGTACTGTCCCTCTGCCCCCCTGCTCCCTGCCTTACATAACGGTCAATAACTCAGGTCAGGCAGAGATGGATAAACCCCTCAAGGACTTCTCATTTGGACTGGGGTCATGGAACATATCTTTCCCCTCCTCTTATCTCTCCCTCTGTTCATGGGCATCTTTTGCCATCAGTAGATATAAATCTGCTTTTTGACTTCTTGTGTGTATTCATTGATTTGTAAGCAGCGTGTGCGAACGCACAAAAGGAGACAGCGAGGCAGGTTGCTGTGGGGGAGGGAAGTCTTTCCCGCTGTGTGCCAGGTGACTGTGTGTGGCCCAACTAGAAGTCTGATACAACAAAAACAACAGATGGATTGACAATGCATCACCATCACTGGGCCTCAAATCAAGTGTTTTATCCCGAGGTGTGAGGCTTTTGCTGAAACCTTCTTGCCTTGAGAAAAGAAAACACAGACATCACCTCACACTGACAACTATTTTCTAAGAAGTGTCAGTAGAAATAGGTGATCGTCTGGCTAAGAAAAGCAGGATCCTAAAGACATTACACTAGTGGGCGTTGTTGTGTTGTGGCTTTAGGTCAGTTAAGCTGACAGCCTTTCCTAAAAGAGAGAAGAAGAGGAAGAAAGAAGGACTTCTGGGTTGACAAAAATGACTGATAAGCTGAGTTCAATGTCTCTCATCAAACTTAATAGTGAATATTCTCCCTTTTAAGAATGAATGATAGGAACACACACTGTTCCAAGTATTGAAGATTAGATGCATACAGAGAAGATAAGGACACACACTAAAGCTCAGTGCAACATGTACAGGGAGAGGCACCAGAATAAGGTTATGCTCACTTTAGGTTATCATTAATCATCAGGTTAGCTAGCAATGTAATAAGGACACAAGGATACGTAGCAAAAATTTTTCTGATAAACTTTGTTAATCTTCTGTAAAAAAAATGCATCATAAATTAAATTGCCACATTTCTTTCCAGAATACTGTCTGTGCAAAGCAGTTGTTTGATTGTGATTAATTGTGAGATTGTACGGAACACGGAGCTACAAGGACATAGTATTGAACCAGATGTTCATGACGCAGCGGCTGTAATCTAAAGCCTCAGAACGTGCTGTACAAAGTGTGCACTACATTAGCGAAAAAAAGATATACGGCCAAATAATATAGGGAAGATGAGATAAGAAAGAAAGGAGTACAGTATGGAGAAAGATATGCTCTTGGGGGGGGGCTCTTTGTGTGTGCATGCATGTGCTCTCGTGTGTGATGTTGCCTCATCTCTGTGAAAATGCTCTTTGTAATGTTCTCTCCCCCCTGGCCAAGCTCATGCTTTTTCACCATTCACGCTGGGGCCAACATGAGGGCACACTTTGACTGCAGATAAACCAGAGAGTGAAGGGGAGGGGGGGTTGCAACAAAGAAGGGATGAAGTGGATACGGGAGAAATAGGCGGTGACGGAGATGAGAAGTGGAGCTTTGCAAAACAAAGAGACTTTTCTGATGGCTTTTGATATCTCCGTCAGAGTCGAACAAAAACACAGCGGAAAGATTGAGGGGGGGAAACGTAGGCGCACATGAGGAGAACGAGCCCTCTGCCCCATAGTTTGGTAGAGAGCTGGAGTTTTTAGACGATGTTTGTACGACTCCTGTTCAGTTTAACATGATTTCCAATGACACCTTTATGCCAGCACCTGAAAAACTGCAGTATGATTTTGTCGAGCGTAGCAGTCTTTAAAGCTGAATAAGAAATATTTTATGCGGGAACATAACCATTCCATTTCTGCTTATGGGGCCTGCTTTCATCGCCTGATTGCAGTGACATCAAAATGTCAGTACAAGGAAATAACGGTGAAGTGCACAGATACTGTGCATCTAAGTATCCATGTACAAGTAGCATATACAGTAGCATCTTTCCATGGCAAACTCAGTTTATACAGCAACAAAACTCCACTACATGACTTTTTCATGCCTGGCTAATCAGGGAACTTTTTGGTGTTGTCTCTTTCTGCTCCACCAATCTCAATAGTGTCTTGAATTAATGGTGATTTTTTTTTCATATGTGTCATGTTGTGAACATCCTGTCAGCCTCACCTTGAGGCAATCTGTTGAAATGATAAATGGGAGCTGTGCAGGACCATAGTGTACCATAAAGTCATTCTTCTTTCCCTTGAACCACCTGGAAAATATGCTGAAAATACCATGGGAGCATTTTTCCTGCTGGAGGTGGCAATTTGAAAAAGATTAGAATAATCCCATGAAAGGACTGATAATGTGCTGTGCTTTTGACACCAGGCCGGATGGATCCTTCTGGTCCTCCCCCTGACATGTTTCCACATCAGTCTGGGATATATAGTACTGTATGTGAGGGCTTTTTGATTATTATGTGCCTCCTAACTTCTCTGTTAATTGATGTGCAGAATTTTTATGAACGTAATGGGAACATTTTTCTGAACTCACAGCTCTCTTCAGTATCCTTTCCACTGTCGCATAAATTAGACATTTTCACCCACAAGGTTTGCAACAGACTAGATGTGCTTAGCTGTTTTGCATCATTTTTGTTAAACTGTGATGATTAAAAGAACCTCCAAAATAGTTTAAATCATGCAGCATGGCCACTGTGATGCTTCCTACAACAGTAACAGAGGATTAAGAAATAATTGAAGAGCAAGAGCTGTCTGCATTTAGAGTCTCTGATCCCCAAACTTCGTATCAAAGTGGATTTTTGAAGGTCATGGGCCACGAGGTGAAGAAATAAGAGACTGCATATTTTAGTCTCTCCCTCCTGTTTATTCATTCACCACAGATTGTCAGCCAACTCTTGGGGATGTGAAGGCATCACATTTGTAGATTGTTGCAATAGTCCCATTATCCCTCTCTACTGCCTCTTAACCTAGATCTATACACACACTTCCACCACTGTCGGTAGCCAAAACATCTCTATTGTTAATAAGCCGTGTGGGTAGAAAATAAGTTTGCTAAAAAAAAAGGCAATAGTTAGGGGTCACAGGAGTTCAAGGAAAAGACTAAATCAGATGTCATAGACATGAAGAGTAGCACTCTTCAATAGATGAATAAAAAATGAATAAAAGTGATGCCTAGAGTTAATTGTAGGTCAACATTTTTACAAACATTAATCTTTTTGGACATGAACAGAGAAAAGGAGAGTATTTAATTAAGGCTTTTAGCTGATAAGATCTGGATTTCAGTAAAACATAATAGCAGCGCTGTTAGGAAATCTCTTGTTCCTTGATTCTTTTCACAACTAAACCAAGACATTGTGTCAGACCAAAACAGTTTAACAGTTCACAGAAATATAATACTATGTAGGTGTTTGGCAAGAATGACTAAAAATCCAGTAATAAGATAAAGATAAAGATAGCAGTGACCATGGGTTAATGAATGAGTAACCTCAGTTAAATGAGGGATCCATCTGTGGTTTATTGACCTCTTGTGGGTTGTTTTTATAATTGCCCATAAAAGTTTTAAAATGTAGAGATTTATTAAAAAAGTACACACCCTGCCACTCAAACCCTAAACAAACAAAGGAAGCGACGCACTGCAACAACAGATTGAACCGCTAATCCCCATCAGTCCTCAAAAGGCCTTCTGATTGGCTCCAGGTGAGCTCTGAAAAATACATTTGTTGCCACCAACCTGCCTGATTAATCTAACTTTAAATAATAAAACAAACACATTGCACATATGTCTAAACGTCTGTTGAGATTCTTACACCAGTTCACTGAGACATGTTCATGTAAACTAATCAATCATTTATGAGCTCCCCTAAATGAAAAAAGACCTACATACAGCACTTGTAAGCATCCGTTCTGGCTCTCGCTCTTACATGGGTACTGATTAAAGATTCATCAAAGGGAACATGTGTGTGGGCCTGTTATGCGCCGTGTGGTTACTGTACTGCATATAAAAACACATGTCCTCTGCTGAGATGATGTGATATTAATGCACGAGGAGACTTTCAGCTCGTCTCCTCCTTTTGGAAATGTCTCAGAGGGACACGGCAAGATTATTAACTCAAATACTTTCTATCAAGTTTTTGTTAGTTTAAGGCATTTGTGAGAGACGTTTAACTTTGTCAAGGTTATTCAAACATGAACAGGCTTTGCTTGAGACTTTCTGCCGCTCTTTCCAAGGAGATTTGAACATTATTATGCTTTTGTCATCTCACAATGTGCAGACGCTTCACTGGACTCCAGCTCTGTTTTTGTGTTGTCTTTGCTCTGCTTCTGTAACCCCAAAGTGTCTCTTACTTAATTATTATAACACTTGTGTGACAGCACATTCGACTGCATACAGCTGAATGCATTTTTACCTCATGGTGTATCCTGACAAGGTGATGTTTCAGGGCCACAGACCTGTTCTTTTGTAATCTGTTGCACAGTGAGCACTGCAGAGCTCAGTTATTATTCATCACATACAGTAGACTGTTCACAGACACTCTGGTCTGTTCTTCAGTGTTAGAAATTCAGGTTCGGATTCGCAGCCTCCAGGTGCATGTCATCCTGTGTCTCGGTCTCCTGTATATATCTCTCTCTCTTTGCTTTCCCTCTTCCTTAGAAATAAAGAAATAAAGGTCATTCATGAGAGGTGTCTTCACTGAGCGCCTGCAGAGGGTTTCGCTGATGTAAGGTTGTATTTGTTGCGGAAGGCAGAAGAGAGGAGATTCCTGCATAATGCATTAAAGCCTGTGTGAATGCTCCAGAAATCTAAAGTTTTTCCTACCAAAAAAATAAACAGTTTATGTCAGTCTCAAGACCATGTGCACTAGGAGTTGGACGAAACATTGAGACAGGAATATAACATATTACATCCTCTTGTAACACATCATGGATACTATGGCGCCATACATCAGTGTTTTTATGAAAACATGCAGGTGCTCCAAACAGATTCCTCTGCCAACGTCAGTACATCATTACCTATCTCCTTTTTTTTCTTCTTTCTGGCAGCTTTTGCCAGTTTCTGGCATTTGGAATGATGGCACATGTCGAAATGGACAAGATTTATGTGTGTTAAAGAGGCACCAAGCTAGACTTGATGTTCTTTTTTGTACACTGTTTCATATTGATTGTCATTTTCTGTAAAACCGATATAACAATGCGGTAAATAAATACATTATTCCTGCTTTTTTACCTTTTTAGTGCACAGAGACAGTGATATTGATGATTACCTTAAAACGTATCAAGTATCCAGAAACACTGTATCGTCATAGTATCATCGTCATGGGAGACGTGTCATTAAAGTATCGTATTATGAGTGAATTTCCAACCTGAAGTGACTTTCTTTATGCATTTATGTATTTACAAACATCATGTTCACTTACAAATAATCAACATGTTTTTCAACACTTGAAGCTGATTTTATCCAAACCACAGTAATATCCTGTTGTAAGAGCTTGTGCTTGCCCAAAATCCCAGCTGCCTGAGTTAGATTGCACAGAAAAACCTGAGGGCATGTGTGCACTCTGCTTTCCCTTTTTTCCCACTGTTTTTGTTGTGTTTTTTCAGTCACTGTGGAGCCTTCTAGAGATCTGAACTGCCTCCTCGTGAGGATCAGATTGGCCAGATTTCCTAATTTAGAAGCTAACACGCACCGCCATTACTCCGCTTCCCATCGTTAAACGAGACATCACCCTTATCGGTGTGAGTAAAGCTCCCTTCAAGGCAAGCAATTAACCTGTTAGAAAATGCTTCTCATCCTCACTTTTCTTCTTCTCTCCTCCTCCTCACCTCCTCATTCAGCCCCCATTAACAGTTCAAAGAGGTTTTGGTGATGTAAGCTTTTTTTAATTGTCTCATGGGGAGCAAGGTAATTTTTAATCTGTTTCCAGCAGTATGGCGTGACATAGCTGTGCTGTGTGTGCAAATGGTTAAAGCCCTTGTAAAGGTAATAAATTGTATCCATCTCCGCTGTGGTTCGATTCCTCGTCGTCAGGTACTTAGAGCCCTTTGGCTGAACGCTGATTTATTCGGCAGCGCGAGGATTTCTTTTCCTCCCTTATTTATCTCCGAGTACAAGGAAGAGTATGAAAAATTCAATTTTTCATTATTCATTAATACACATTTAATCCCCGTTTGATAGAGTGGGTTTAGCTACATTTGAATGGCAAATGAAGCAGTGACTGGAACTGCAAAATTCTGATTAGCCCAAGAATTCAATTTTCACATATTAGGTAACATCATTTATCACCCATGCCTCAAACATTAGCTACAGTGGGTCCTCAGTATAAAAGTATATGGTCTGCTCAACATCACTGTCAGACTCCCAGAGAGCAGCCAGATACAGTCAGCTAGGACGGCATCGGTGAAACATGAAGTGGGTTTCATGTTGCAGTTCACTTTGTTGGCAAACGACGACGTTTTTTTGAGTGGATTGTGTGAGGTGGGCAGTTTGACAGGCCTGTGAGGAGTTGAAAGACCTCTGAGAACATGCAGACCTCCCCTTTCCTCCTGTCTCCTTGATGGACGGACCCTGTGCTTGACAGTGTGCTGTCAGATGCAGTCAGATAAAACAACCCACTCTCCGTCTTTCTGTCTCTCTCTGTCACTGGTTATCAGCATGCAGGTTCGGGGCCACAGAGCCGTAATGGACAGGAGCGTTATGTTGAAGACTTTGCACTTGATATAAGATCACAAAGCTGCTATAAAAAGTGTTTATTTAAGTTTCATAATTTGTTTAAAAAACATCCTTCATAATTAAAACTCATCAGTTTTTTTGTTACTTCCATGCACATATAATGTATTATCTGATAATAGCTTGTTACTGAAACATATTTGTTGACATTCAGCAGGTGATTTCATGTGTCAAAACGACTTTGGCCTGATTTTTGAATATTAAAATGTTTATATTTGAGAACAAAAAGGTTTAACTTTCCCTTTGCAATGAAGTCTACAAAACTCTCTTACAGTTCCTGCTTGTTTAAGTTGGTTTGGTTTTGCAAAACCACCAACTTTTCACTCTGATAAATATAAAGTGGCTTTTTTGTCAAACACAAAAAAACACGACCTTTTTCTTATCTGACTTTCCTGCTCAGTGTTTACGTACATTCATATAACTCATGCATCGTCCTGATATGTTTATCGTCACCCTTTATCTCCTCTCTTACTGACCTTTCTGACCATCTGGCTCCTGCTGCTGTAAACTCATCTTCCTGCTTGTGTGTTGTGCTGCTGCATGCTAGCACACACATGCACTGTATGCTTGAATATACACATTTGAAAAAGGCCAGATGTCTTGCAGCAATGGAAATGTTTTGTGGTAAATGTCAGCTGGCAGCGGGAAGCAGGAAGCTGAAAAACATATATATGTATTCATGTTGCATCCATAGAGTACATTTGCTCACGTTCTCCTCCTTCACCTTTGCTTCAAGCTATTCTACCAACAGTATTTACAGTGTAGATTCTGAACTCCTGTACAACAAAACTTGCAGATATGACCCCCTCATCCCAGAGACAAATATCTCATGGAGGATGTCATTTTTATGCATTTAAAGCTTTGATTTGAGTGTTTAAATGAAGCTTTGAATGCCAGTGGCTACATTTTATGACATCATTGCCCTAAACTAAGTGAATTTTCTAATTTGCGTTACTTTTCAGAGTGTGACTTCCTGATCATTCGTGTTTTATTGCCTCAAACAGCCAAAAATCTGTTGTGCTGCTGTGTACTAGCTGTGAGCTAGCAAGCAGAACGACAGAAACTGAGGGTTTGTGTGTCTGTGTGTGTTCATTTTTAGGTCTAGAACTCAGCAGTCGACACAGTCTGGTTCTTCTCAGTTATTTTCTTACACTCTTTTCTTTTTTTTCTTTCTTTTTTGTGAAGTAAATTTCCCCTCCAGTAAGTTATGCAGCCAACAAAGACAGACTAATTAGAGCAGCTCAGTACCTCAGCGGCTCACTGCTGCAGACAGGTGGAAGTGAAGACAAATCCGCTTTTAAATCCCAGAAGTTTAAAAAAAATACAAACACAGGAGCTCTCCTCCTGCTGCTAAATGACTCCGAACTGTTGCAGAATTTGCTGTGACTTCATGTGTTTGTTCCTCCAGAAGCTTCAGTCTGCCCTCAGCTCTCTTCTGCAGAGCTTCCTGTCTCTCAGCTTCTGTCTGCCCCCGGCTGTCCTTCAACCCTGGTCAGTACACCAACACTCTGTAATGCCTGGTGATACGCATTCAAATTTAATTTTTAAATTTTAATGTTACAAGTGAGGCTCCAAAGTATTCAGGGTAGCTTTAAAATCTCGGGTCTTTTAAAATCATGAGACAATTTTTCTTGCTTACCAGTGTGAAATCCAGTCAAGTGGCAAAGTAATAAATGCACCATCTTGTCCAGGATGCATTTATTTAAATCATAATGTGTCAGAATGTAACAGTGTGTGGTGATGTGTGTTTCTCTTTGATAAGTCAAAATATTATATATTCTCAAGTCTTTTAAGACTTAGGCCATGATTTTTTTATTTCCTCACCTAAGCTGTGTTTATTTTCTACTTCAGAAGGCCCAAACTTTTGATATAGCAGCTGCTTCGATAACCTTAGAGTCAAAACGCTCTGTTAGCCCTCTGGGTTTTTATCAAATCTGCCTTTAAACTCCTTAGATAATTTAGACTGAGGCTGCATTTAAATCCCCTGCAGTGCATTCAGTGTAAAATTGCCAGCATCTCTCTCTCTCCCCCCCCCAGTGTTCAAGCTGCAGCCATTTGTTGTTTTGTTTTGTTTTTTAAATTGAGCAGATTAATTAATAGTCTGGTTATGGTGTTGAGTATTTTACTTAATACATTAGAATCACATGATGTTTCCGGCTGTATTATAGAACATATTTTTTTAGGAGTATCATGTTCAGTCTTATCATTATGTGTTTAAGTTACAGTTTATTTTTACACACATATTTCAGCCTGATTACACAATTTATTAACTCTTTCTTCTCCTTGCTCTTATTCAGTGATTAAGTGACCAGCTTAACACCAGCGGCAGCTTGTTATCATGCATCAGTTTTATGCATTCATATGTTGAATTGTTCTAAAGGAATTAATGGGATTCGCTGTTACACTTTGAACGGGCTCTCTGAAGCCGTATGGGATCTTTTAACACATAATAGGTCTGAATTTGTCATGTTAGATGCTCCGTCCTCTGGGAGCGTTCAGACTGTGAATGACTTAGCAGGAAGGCGACCTCCCGCTGAGCTTCGCCTTACATGTTGGTGAGCAGTTGCCTGGTTACATGTTTAGTTAGTGATACTTGTTTAATGTGCGTTTTCACTCCCACTCCAATTAGACAATGGTTAGTGATGGAGAACTACGGTCATGAATCATGTACAACGAGCAGATATTTCTTGGAAGTGCCCACGTCTCTATTTTCAAAACTTGAAGAGTGAATGATGTGTACATATCACTGTTTTTAACACAAGGCATGATTCCCAATAGATATGTGACCCTATAATATTTTTTTGAACAGTGATATAATCAGCAGAAGTCAAAGCTAATCTCAAACTTGAGATGTTACTGCAGCTTTCCTTCTTTCTTTCCTGTCAGTGAGACTCCCCTTTAAATGCCCGTCATTGACTGCTGCATCACTGCAAACACCCATTTGATTACAAACCAGTGAAAACTGGTTTCTGCACGCTCGCCAGCTGCGAGTGCTTGGCACACAGACTAACAGTTGTGTTTGTGCACCACCATGCTGCAACATTAGTTTGCATAAAAGTAATGTAAATTGTGGAAATGTATGTTCTGGACACTTGTGTTTCAGCACAGGGAAGGAGACAACTGGAAATAAGACTCAATAAGAAAAATAGGGACTAGATGTAAGGTAGGTTGAGGTGCAAAGCTGTTCTAAGGATTTTTCTTTTATGTTTTGTGGTGATGTTATCATTTTTCAAAGGCCAGCAGGCAGCCTGAGACAAGCACTCATCTATGAAAAATAATAAGAATAAAAGAATATATATAGCCTCTACCTTTTGTTTTATAAAACTTGATGTCTCTTTTTTAGAGTCTCATTGATACATTCCTCATTTAGTGCGTTAACACTTCAACATGAAGTTTATCTAACTTTTAAAATATCAGAATTCTGAAGGTTAAAGGTGTTTTTATTTCATGGCAAGTTTTGGAAAATATAGAAACAAAACCCACATACCACAAAGAAATCAATTGCCATTTGTTGCTGCAAGGTCAAGGGAAGCATGAAGGGAACAAAGCCTGTGTGGTGAGTCCTGTTCGACACCCACACTGCAGGCAGTCCACTGTGTTACCCACTCTGCAGCACAAGCAGCCCTATCTCTTCTCTAAAACCATGCACTCTCCACACAACACACAAACTTTCAAAAGCCACAGAAAAAAAATACACACAGGTCACACACCTAACAGCCATTTTCATCTTTTCTCCTCTTGATCTTCAGGGGGCTTCAGTTAGTGGCTGATTTAAATCACACACTGTTTTCTGTCTGACTCTGAATTTTACAAGAAAGTTCACTAAT
Source organism: Acanthurus leucopareius (assembly GCA_029814765.1). Taxonomy (NCBI): domain Eukaryota; kingdom Metazoa; phylum Chordata; class Actinopteri; order Acanthuriformes; family Acanthuridae; genus Acanthurus; species Acanthurus leucopareius. The sequence goes on along the minus strand of JAQMCX010000019.1, from coordinate 1,243,869 downwards.
GTTTCTTGTTTTCATGCAAGTTAAAACAAAGTAACGCCAGCAGCTAATGTGGATTTCTAAATCATTGTTTTTTCAGTACTACAGAGCCCCTCTATGGGTTTTGTTCTGTAAAAAATGTCACCATATTCAACAAAGAGAGAAATAATTGTAGCTGCAGTTTCAATCTCGGATCCCCAAGGCAAGAGTTCTTAAGAAAACAAACTCATACTACAAAGAATAACAACGCTAACATGCTGGAAGGCTAAAAGAGGCACAAAATTAGATTCAAAATGTGCCACTGATGTGCTAATAATACAGTAGCTTAATGATTTTGTCTTTCTTGAGCTAAATAAAAACGGCACAAAAGACCAAACTCTTCCGCTCTTTCAGCTTCACACAGGCGTCCATGATTGACTGTGTGTGTGTGTGTGTGAACTCACCAGCTGATGTTCCGCAGCCTGAAAAAGACCGGACAGAAACCTTATGAAGCTGCCACGGCTGCAGCTCACACAGAGCGAACCAGACAGGTGTTATCAACAGGAAAGAGGTGACGGACCACAAAACAAGGAGTGTGCATGTGGGGGGAGCTGGAGCTATGAACGTGTACTGTATGTGTGTATTAGTTAGCCACAGAGCTGGAAGATGATGAAGATAAAGTTATCATGGGGCAAACTGAGTGTGTGCAGGTAAATTGAAAGAGTCATCTACTTCAAATCATCTGCAGCCAATAAAAGTCACAGCTTTAATACTTAGATATAGAGATAAATGTCTGGATAGTGATAATAATGACTCCTTCTCTTCCATAATGTGCCTCATCACCTGTGTGCACTTCAGTTTGCACACACAAAAAACCAATACAGCGCCTGTATCATTCATATTGTGTCTCTTAACATGCGAGTAATTTGTATGGTTGTGTGTGACAGAGAAGAAAGAAGTGATTGTGTGTGTGTGTGTGTGTTATTTACAGCGCCGGGGCTGCCTTTGGCTGAAACCTGAGCACTTGAGAGATATAGCGAGGCGGACAGAATCTAAAAATACCACGGCTGAGTGAGCAGGGGCTTAAGAAGACGAAGAAGAAGAAGAAGAAGAAGAAGCAGTGGCTGTCTTCACTGTCAAACCCGCCTCTCGGTCTTCGGGGCTGCACGCTGCTGTCTCAGAATGAAATATTAGGCCTTTATAAGCAAATGGAAACAAATCCATCTGAGAGCAGACAGCTAATTTAAAGTGACGGGTAGAACAAGGGGGTTCTTATCAGATATCGGAACGTTTGATCTGTTTGGTGAGTTGGTGTGATGTGAAGTGTATGAAATGACTATAATGAGATTCTTGGATGGGTTGTTTGAGCTTTAATCAAAATAAGGCAAAATAAGGGGGGAAAAAAGATAGTTTGAGCTCATGTGGCATGAGTTTCATCAATACTTTAGTTTTATTTTTCAATAAATACAGAGTGTCTCAGAGTGGATTTAAGGCAACACAGAGCCGGACCAGGACCGACACATTATCTGATAACTGCCCCATGGTTATCATAGCCTAAAGAATTCACACTGATAATACTATCACAATGTCTGAGTAGAAAATTCATTCAAATTCAAATTTATCTTTGTTTGCTGTATTTTTCTATATTGGCAGATGAATTTCACTCATAACATGAATGTTGAGAGGTGGAGAGAGAATATATAACCAAAATTTTCAATTTTATTGCAGGTGGCAAACAGCATTAAGGTGCATTACTGCTGCCTACTATGACAAAGAAAGAACAGAAAGAAACAGAAAATTTTAAGGAGTTGTTAAATTATTTACATCATATTGTCTTACGTGTATAATTAACAAATTGTCAGTATTTAATTTTTAGTTATCATGCTCAGTGGTGTATAAAAGCACCTCTGATTTGAGCCATCACATAAGCGTGCCACATTTCACAGTATTTATGATTTAGTGACCTCGTCAGTCTTAAAGGCCTGCAGTGTTGTTCCTGTCCTCCTGTCATCTCCTCCTGAAAATGACACACAGGTGAAAACAATAACCCACTTACATGTCCTGCATCCCACTTCCTGTCTCCCTGTGCGCCCCAAACGAACAAACAAACAGTCTCAGAGGAGCATTTACGTGTCCAGTTCTGTCTGCACCAACATTTGCTTTAGTCCTGGGCCTTCATGTGGGCATCGAAGGCACACTGGCCTGCAAGTCCACTGACACTTTAATCCGTCTGTCCACCTGTCTGTCTGTCTGTGCGTTCGTCAACCGAAGCTTCAAACAGAAGCTCTCTTTCCTTTGGCTCAGCCTATGGAGGCACCTGATATGTGAAGTACACTACAAAGAGTGAAAGACTGTGGACTAGGCTCGGCGGTGACTTGAATTGGCTGCTGATGACTCATTAAAAGATATATTTCCATTTGAAAAGAGGGCTGCGAGCGTCACTTATTTACGGTCACTTAAATGGAGCCTTCAGTGGTGTGACTACTTTACATCTAAGACATCCTAGTAAACAAACTTCTGAAAGAGTTCTAATTAGGCTTCTTAAAGAATAAGTGCTTGAAAAAACCCACTGAAAAGAGTCTTAAATGTCCTCGAAGACATAAAACTAGTTCCTGTCTCAAGTGAGCCTAAATTAGCATCGCCTGTACAAAAAGAGATGAGGTGACCAAGCGTGTATGTTAAACACTTAACTGTAAGATTTGCATTTCTGCTTTTTGAGCCAAGCTGTGAGAAAATGACACCATTTAGTCAAATCTAAAGCTTGAGTTGAATCCTAAAGACTTAAATAAGCCTTGATGGTGTGTTTCCTTTCCACTTTTCAGCTGCAGTTTTCAGCTACTTCTCTCGCCGTACAATAGAGGCGAAAAAAAAAAAGGGCGAAGCTAGTAAGGTTTGGTTTCTACGCTTCTATATATAGATGAAGATTTCTATACAAATAACAGAGCATTTCACAGTTCTGCTTCAGTCACAAGCTCACACACTTGTAAACATAAAACAAATAGAACAACAAGTGCGTGTTTATGAGAGTGAGCAAATAAAAGTTCATCAGCAGGTAAATGCTCATCCACTCATCTATAATATCTGTGTATGAAACAGGTATATATATATATATAGAGAACACACAGGTGCATGATCGCTCTCACATCTACGTAAGCAAAGACGTGCACATGGCCTGACATACCAGCTTGCTTCCTGTGGGTTTTTTTGCTTCCTGCATTTCTAGAGCACATACCAGACGTCTGTTCCACCGCTGAAAACAGATACGAGCGTAATTACATTAAAAGTCTCATTTCATATCGATCTGCCTGCACAAATAGCCATCTGAGCAAGCACAACAAGATTATTTAATGCAATTTATGTTGTCTTTATTTCCCCTGAGTTCTGGGGCCAAACAGTGGAGAGGTGAGAAGGAAAGAGCAGACAACACTGTGAGTGCATGTCCTGCGCTTCTGCCTGCTGAGCGTCCGAGCAACTGAGGGGACATCGTCGTTTTTTTGGGGGTTTTTTTGGCCTGCATGATGAAGAGTGCAAGTGCACACTCAGGTAGTACTCCGGAATGTTTCAGTTTGTGTGTGTCTCGTAGAGGATTTTCATTTGAAAACATTTCATGTGTCATTCTGAAAGCAAACATATTACGTATTCATTTGTGGAGACGTTCAGTCATTCAGTGATTTTCTCTTTTCTCTCATGAGGGAAATTCCTCTTTGTGTTCATCTCAGAAAAGATGGTAGGTAGGCTGTGGCAGCTTCATTTACATGAGTGCCATTAAGAAACATCTGTCTTTGTGTGAGTAAATAGTATGATGTCATTTCGTTGGACATCATCTGCTGCTGTGACTAACATAATGCAATTGCCTCAGCTCCTATGAATCATATTACTGATATGTATTTTTATGTATGCATGCATTCACCATTGTACATTTTAATCATGTGGCACGTGTGTTCAGCGGATTGTTCTGTGAGGCCATGTGAGCATTTACATGTAGCATTTAGAGGAATACTATGGCGCGTCCGTACACACAGCTGTGTGAGCTGCACAGCCTGCAAGGATGGAGTTTGTTGGACTTCATGACTTGAGCTCTCACACTAAAGTCATCAGCACAAACTTAATCCTGCAGGCTAAATATGAGCGAGAGCTAAAAATAGTCCCGTAGCTACAGTAACGTGCGTGGTAGGATATGGTTGTCTGGTAGAAGATGGTGATGAGAAGACCAAGAGGAAGGGGGAGGAAGATGAGATTAGAAAGAAAAGACGTGGGATAAGAAGGGAAATTTATATGAAAGGTGGTTTTATGTTCTGAAGACTGAAGAAGGCAAAAAAAAAGCTCATTATTAGAGGCAGAAAATGACATTCTTTTGAGTGTTTGAAGGGAATACTGACATAATCACTATGTATACTTAATGTCTTGTCAAGGTTGAGAAGCTTTTTAGTTTAATAATGTGGCATTTTGGGTAAATTTGAACCACTTTTTTTAGTTTTAATTTTAGTTATTTGGGAAGCATGTGACTTTCGTGATAATTCTTGAAACTCTTTGTTTGTAGGGAGATTTGTCGGAGAGAGGAGGGACAGATTTAGACAGAGTGACACACAGATGGGCGCAGTCACTCGGCATCTGCATGGATGGTCCAAATAAATAGACAGCTCAGGCTAATAATGGATTGAGAATTTGATTAGAGACAGAGAGATAAAGAGACATGATCTAGCTCTATCATTAATGTTCTGTCTGCGAACCCTAATTATAGCTAAACACACTGCCCTCCTTCTCCCCTGCTCCCTCTCTATCTAACCCCACACAATGCTTGACAATCTGAACAAAGCCTCCCCGAGGCCCCTAATCTAATAGAGCAGTCTCTACAAGGCATCCACACACACACACACACACCAGCCAACTGAGAGAGAGTAGGACAGTGTCAGGGGGAAAAGATGAGGGAGTGATGGGAAAAAAAAGAGTCAGATAAAGGAGATAAATTGGACACTGAGTGAGGAATGACACAGAGAGAGCTTTTCTTTTCCAAGTCTCCAAAGGCTGTTGGTGTGATGTTTATCATGAAGGAACTCTGGTGGGACCTCATTGTTCCCTTTTTTCTGTGTGTGTGTGTGTGTGTGTGTGTGTGTGTGTGTGTGTGTGTGTGTGTGTGTGTGTGTGTGTGTGTGT